>CM042068.1:152884-380001 GCA_023512825.1 Liposcelis brunnea
ATTTAGGCGACGTAAAGGGAATAAGTTAATATCCGAGGAAATTTCGAAATCGCTTTCGCTCCGATAAAACTTGAAACATCCATCAAAAGAAACTCGGGGAAGAAAAGACGAAAAGGACTCCGAGACCCGTAAAACATTCCCATCAATTTTTTTCTACCGAAATAAAGAATCAATCGTTTTTTTTCTCTTCGCGAGCTCTCCCGATTTTTTTTGTTTTTGTTTTGCCTAGTCGGCGGGAAAGAACCTTTTTAACAAATAATCTTTGGCGAGGCGACACTTAGGAAACTGCACTCCGAGTCCTTTTTGATACGAAGGGGACTTTGGGGACAAGATTTGAAATGATTTATTACAGGCACGTTTCCACGAATCCGGCTAATTTTTTGAATTATATCATGCAAATGCTTTTAGCCTTTTACCAAAAGCAAAAGGTAAAAATCTTTCAAAAAATTCGAGCCACGTTGATATTTCCGTTAGAAGGAAAACTAAGATAAAGTCAAAGACGCACTCCGAGCGACGTTCACCGTCTCGATAACACCTTACAAGATGATGGGTTCTAAAATCAGCAAAACCCTGCCTTTAACTTTAAAGCATCATCCACCAAAAATAATTACATGATGGAGTTCCGATAAATTAAATTCCACTGCAACAAGATTTACAGATGAACATTTCCATAATAAACAATCCAAACAGCCAAGATTTTCATGGCATATTTATAATTATTATTATTATTATGATTCTTTAACATATAAATCACAAGTAAAAACTTTTCTTCAAACATATGCTGATGACCTATCAAAATAATCAAGGCTGAGAAACCAAAAATATATTTCACTGCTTTGGATCATGAGATGCAGATCAGGGCAAATAATGACTTTGGTCAACCTAATTATTCTAACCAAAAAAAAAATCATCCAGGTCGATTGTGAGAGCCAGTGCCAATTTAACAATTAATAATGGGTTTCTTCTATAAGACATCAAAAGGAAACTCAAGATTGATAAAAGGTTTTTTTAGTTCCCATCTCGAGCCTGGTTTTTAAAACAAAAAAAAACGATAATAATTGCAACGAATTGGGATGAGGGAGCGAGCGGAAATAAACAAAACAACTAGATACGAACGTGCAACTTACGTGATGATGAATTTTTATCAAAATCCAGAGAGAGAAAATCATGGTCCTGGTTTCGATTTTAAACTTTTTACGATAAAATAAAAACACTTTCCACTTAATTTTTCGTTTTCATAAAAAAATCAAAACAAACATCGCGACACCGGCCGGCCATTTTGATTCGGTTTGACGCTGCCTTTTGAATTTACTGCATCAAAGTTTCAAAGTATCAATGCCTCCGACATCGCTTTCTCTTCTTATTTTGATCGACGGTAATTTTTCGTAAGGTAAGCCTTCATTTAAAAGATGACGATCATTTTAAGAAGACGACCCCTCTTTTTAGCTGCCTCGAGGAAAAGATTCCACGGTAGTTCGTCATAAAGTTAGGGTTAATTTATAAATATTCCGTAAAGGGCACTAGCATTTTAAAAAGATGGACGCTAACGAATATGATTTTTGTCGGACGAAATCGATCGAGAATAGGTCATAACGTTAATTTCTTACATAGATTAAAACAAATTCCCAAAAAAATTCCATAAAAAGGCGAAAGTTTTAAAGGGAACTTTTAATTTTTTTTCTTTGAACCACTTGAATGGCGATAAGGTAACATTTTACTTGTCGATGAATCGGCATAAGATGATTTCATTAAAGATTAAATTAATGTTTGATTATGTTTGTTTTGCTTAAGCGCTTAAGGTAACCAAGACTGCCCCTTATTTTGCGGCAGGCCGGGATCTTACTTCGTATATTTTTTTACGGTTTGGCCACCAAGATATTAAAAGGCGGCCTCTCTGTTTTACGGATCGTCCTTTTTATTCTTTCCTATTTTAACGAATACCTGAACGTGTTTTACTTATATACTCGAAATTAGCGAAACATATTTTTCAAAATAAGTAACAAGTATCTTAATTTCGCACGAGACCCTTAACTGAAATCACGATATGTATTTCCGTTTCCGTCTCATAATTTTCTTTTCATCTTGCCGGTCCGATAACATGCCGACGACCTCCCCTCACTCTTTTCCTTAGCGAATTTCTATCGTTCGACAAACGACCGACGAAATCCGAGGAAAGGAAAAGTGTAAATAAGATGGGAAAATTAGGGATTAAGACGCGAATCGGTAGTCGAGAAAAAATCCACTTCCGCGACGTTTCCCTTATTAACGATGAGGATAAAAACGATTCGGGGAAAGTTTAAATCCGACATTATTAGCCGGAACAAAAAAAAACAAAAAAAACCGCCGACAATAGAAACGAAAAATATTTCCTTTTGCTTTTACGGAAAAAAAAAATCCTTCAACGTTCGGCGACTTTTCGCTGACTTTTTTTTCTGATAACTTTTACGTAAAAATGGCCGTGATTTTTTACATTTAAAAATCTCGCGAAAAATTTAAATGTAACAAACAATAAGGATTTCTCGTCACGTTACAAAGACCTCACAGCATTTTTGCTTTTAAAAACTTTGACGAAAGCTGATTTTCTTTTTGTCGGGTTAAATCCCAACAAACTTCCTTTCAAAATCTTTTCTCAAAATAAACTGTGGTACCTTTATCTGTTTCGAAGGAGAACTCCATCTTTCTTTTGGTTTACGGGTGGGGTTGGTCGCCGAAACTTTTGTCAGTCCGTGTGTCCTAGACACACGACGCACGTGTCTAAAAATTTTGTCTAAAAGGTTGACAAAGCTGTTTTTTTTTAGAAACAGATAAGCCGAGAAATAGGCCGAATTGAAAATCGACAGTTCAATCTGTAAAATTTTGGAATGGAAATTCGAAATTTTGCGGCATAAAAAATGATCGCGTTCATTTTTTTTAAATATAGCATGAAAAATTAGCATTTTAAGCAGTTTCCGCAGGAATTCCGGAACTCTGTAGGTTTTATCAAATAGAGTTTAAATTTTCCTGTCTAATGCTGCAGCCAAAATCCCGAAATTCCTACGGGAACTGCTTAAAAAACTCATTTTTCGATTTTCATGAATTTGACCCCGAAAATCAAAGGAAAAAAAACCGTGGGCAACCGTTTTTTTCACAACGTAAATTCAAAATTTACGTTCAAAATAAAAAAAAGACTGAGTTCTGTTCTCCCCCCCTGAATTATGCCCCCATAACCACTGCCCGTTTTTTCCGGATATTCGGTCGTCGGAAAATTCGAAAAAAAATTTCCGCGGAACAATTCCTTTACCTTTCTCCCGTCCATAATTTTTTTTTTAATCTTTCATAAAATTTGTTCGGAAAAGCTCGTTCGAAGCTACGAGAAGAATCTCGATAATTTAATCAGTTACGAAATAATCAAAAATCTTTGAAGTGAATAATCTCTACGGAAACGGTGTTTCTTCTTTTCTTATTTACAAATGTTTTTTTTTTTTTTGGGTTTGGAATTAACAGCCACATCGGTGGCGGCTAGCGTTTGGACTCTAGTGGCGCTTTCGGTGGAAAGATATTACGCCATCTGCCATCCGTTGAGGAGCAGAAGGTGGCAAACCTTGTCTCACGCTTATCATCTCATCGGGTTCATATGGGCCGGAGGGGCTCTCTTCATGCTCCCCATTCCGATACTCAGCCAACTTCAGCCGACCAACAAAGGTAAATCAAAAACCTAACATTTTTTATCGGAAAAATATGGTTAACGATGAAACAGGTAGTAAACGCGATAATCGTCACGTAAAAAAAACGGCCGTTTTTGGATTTTTTCCATCACCGTGTATTAAGAGTCTTGAATTCCTCGCTAAATTTTCTTACAAAAATATTTAAATGTTCGGATCGATCTAACTTTTAAATTTCTTTTTGGTTTAAAACTTTTTGAAAATGAATAAATTAAGGCTAGCGGTGAGCTTCGGCGGATTCCTTGTGTCACAATTCGACCCTTTTTAACCGATACTTGGAAACCATAAAAAAATCCTTTTTTATTTGTGTATTCGGGATAATTTTTTTCAAGACCGATCGCGCTAAAATCCGTTTTGTGCCTTAGAGGCGCTTCTCGATTTTTTTTTCCCAAACGAAACGCCGAATTCATAATTAAAATCTTTTCAAAACATTTTTCTAGAGTGACCTTTACGTAAAAATATTCCCGATCGTTAGCTTATTACTTCAAAAAAAATATTTTTTAACAAAGGATGATCCAGCGATCGGCAAGAAAAACGATTTTCGTCGTTTCCGGTCGGGTTAACTAACAAGAAACAAAGTCCTCTTTTCTTGTTGCCGCTAATTTTATCCCTTTGAGCAAGATTTTAGGAGGAATTTTGTGGAAGCTTTCAAAAATACACGTTCGGGCTTGTTTAAAATTAGTCGCGCTCGGCGATTTCCTAAGAGGCCCCGCAACCTTCCGTATAAAACATATTTAATTTTCTCCCCGGTGCACAAAAGTTTGATTTTTCCTTTGTAATCTTTCCTTGGACAAAAGAATAATCGACGTCTTCGAAAAGTTTCGCAGTTAAACTTCGGGCCTTTTTTTTTTTTTTTTTTTTTTATTTAGATAGGGAAACCGCGGATTCGGTTAAGGCGGCTGCCTGAAATCAAATTAAACTAAACTGATGCGCGGCTCGTCGGGAATCGAGACGAATTCGAGAGAATCGGACTCGACGAATAGATATTTTCGCATCGAGAGAAAAGATTTCGTTCGAAAAGGATATTCCGGGATTTTAAGAAAATAAAATTTTCCTTGTTTGCGGCCGCTTGATTAACGAATCCACCGACGTCTCGTCTTTCTTTGACGGGTTCGATTAATATTGAAAAAGGATTTTATCGATGACAGGTCATCACAAATGCAGGGAGAAATGGCCGGACGGAGGATACGAAAGAGCTTACAACTTGTTCCTGGATCTCCTGTTGTTGGTGATCCCGCTTTTGGCTTTGGCCGCTACCTACTATCTGATCGCCGTGACCCTTTGGAGGGACTGCGTCCAAAGACCGGGTAAGAGTTTTTTGCCGAAAGTGAGATTAAAAGAATTCTTAGGTTTCGAAATCTTTTTTTAGGACTAGGCAAAAACAAAAAGGAGGAAAAGGAAGAAAATTCGATTCGTAAGCTTCGCTCTTGTTCCTTCGAAAATTATTTTTCGGGAGGAAACGAAAAAAGAATAAAATTTAAAGGGTTCGGATGTTTGAGAAGGGGCAGCAAACAAGAAAAATGCGATTCCGAAACCGGAGAAATATCCGGAACGGAAATCGACGGAGCTTACGTGATTCGAGCGACCCCGTCTTCGGAAAATTCCGGTAACGAATTCCTCGAGATCCCGAAACCCGCGCCGAAATTTTGGGCGGCGGATTGCGACCGCGAAATAGGTAAGCTTTCCCATCCTATCCGTTTTTTCCTTTCTTTTATTTTATTTTCGACTCCTCGAAAGGTTTCTCTCTCGTTTCAGATCTGAGACGCACGAATTACGAGAGAAATTTGACCAACAAGCGACGAGTCATCAAAATGTTGTTCGTCGTGGTTTTAGAATTTTTCATATGTTGGACTCCCCTTTACGTGATCAACACTTTGGCCCTCTTTCGGCCGCAGCTGGTCTACGAAACCGTCGGCTACAAAACCATCAGTTTCTGTCACCTTTTGGCCTACACGAGCGGATGCTGCAACCCAATCACTTATTGTTTCATGAACAAAAGTTTTCGGACTAGTTTCATAGATCTGTTCGGATGGCGTAAAACCAAATAACCTCCTTGTTTTTCCTTTTTCTTTTTTTTTATTATTAAATTACAAATTTAAAAGTTAATTTATTACTAAAATTAAATTGTGTATGTGTGGTTTCGTATCTTTCGGATATCCTCGAAAGACCGATCGTTTTGACCCGGCCGCGAACACGTCGAATCCATAAAACTAATTGGAAATATAACTTGTACTACTACCTAATGATCGCTTTTAAAAAAATAATTTTACTTAATGCGAAATTAAAGGGGAGGAAAAAAGGAGCGCGTTCGACCCAAGATCGGACTCGAAAGTAAAACGAACGGAACTTCGAAATTCCGGTTAAGTAACGGGATTTATAAACTTTTAAGCGGTGCTCGTTTCCCCGTTGTCGTGGAAACTCCCGGGAGGAATATTCATACCTGAACCGTTAACGAAAAACGAATTGCCCAATCCGTACAAATGACCGCTGTACTTGGAATCGTCTATGTTGTCTTCGAAATACATCTAAGGATAAAGAAAAGAAATATAAAAAAAATAAATATGTTTTAGTGATAGGATTTCGTCGGGACTGCGGTTTGCTTACCTCTTTCATTTTAAAAAATGCCATTCCCGTAAGCAGACTATCGGAACCGGCCTGATGCTGAGGACCGATTCTTAACAATTCCAGCTGATCGGCTACTTCCTGTAAACCCCCCTTGAGGAATTTACAACTTTTCATTAAATACTACATGAAAAAGAAAAGAAGAAACATATAGTATTAAAAAAGTAAAAAACGAACAAACAAAAAAAGAAAGGACGACTGCTGTAAAAATTCTCGCTTACCTTGACGTCGTACACGGTCGGGAAAAAAATCTTTAACAAATCGAAAAATTCGGTTTCGTCTTGCGGTAAGTTAGAATCCGTGAGAAGCTTGATAAGATAGCCGAAATCGTAACCGCTGTGAAAACTGAGCCATTTAATATTATCCATCAATACGATTCCGGAGGTCATGAGCAGCTCCGCGAAATACAAAGGTTCGATTCCTTCTTCTTCGTGCTTCTTGAATTGTATGCCCGAATTTTGAAGCAGATCGATCGAGTCTTGGGCGTACATGTCTTCCCTAGAAGGAAAAAACCATGCAAATTACGGCGGCCCATGCAAAGGGAAAAAAGAGAATTCTACTTACGACAAATTAAATTTAAAGTTGAACTGCCAAGTGGTATATTGCCCTCCGGGAGTTTTTCCGTTTTCGTCCAAAAACGTCAACCCCAACTGAATTATTCGTAGTAAATCGACGTTGCATCGCAATAACTGGTACTGGTATTCGGCCGTGCTCCGGAATTCCCCGACAGGTCGAGCCACCACGCCGGGAAATTCGGTGTCCTTTAAACGGGGAAAAAAAAAAAAAAATTTAGCATTTCGCCGAAGACGAGTTTACCGGAACACGAAAAAGGAAGGAGAAATTTACCATAGCTATCCAGTGATATTTTTGCACGATTTGTCTTATCGTTTTAAATTCTTCGTCTAAATTATGAGCCCACACGTCCCTTATGCCGCATTCCTCGTTGCTGGGAATGTTGGCGGGAGTGGCCGACGTACTGTTTCCTGCACTGGGCATCGTTGACCCCAGCCTGTCTAACAGCCAATTTACGTTTACATCCGAACTATTGGCATTAGTTTGACTGCCTAGAAGAGCCAGAAGCTGAAATCAAGACGTGCGGATAAAATTATTTATAAAAACAGTTACTACAAAATAAAAAGTAAAAGGTAAAGTGTTCGAGAAAGTTTTCAACATGTTTCAGAAAGTAAAAAAAAAAACTGCAGGGTGAACCAAAACACTGATTTTATTATCGGGATGAAGTTAGTAAGCAACCAAAAATGCAAAATGAAAACAGCATTTTATTTTTACTTCGGTTCACTTATAGCTACTGGTTTTTTTTTTGAGTTCAATGAAAAAATTTAAGTCCTCAAGAACAGGAATAACAGAACAAAGTTACCTTGTTAAATAATAAACTAATTATTTAAATTTTTTGTAGCCTTTTCCCTTAGTTTCTTAAAATATGCCTTTATCGATTCAAAATGAAACACTTTACAAAAAGTTTAAGGCTACGATTTACAAATTTAGAATAAAAAGTTAAGTTTTTGATTCTCGATTACCTCTTACCTTTGAACTTGCATGCAATATTTCTATTACGTCATAAAACTAAAAGAACATTAAAAACTGAGTAAATAACACTTTTCCCAATTAATTTTTTTTTCTAAAATTTTCTTCACTGCCAAATAAATCAAAAGTAAATCTTGATAGCTTTTAATTTGACAGATTTTTGCAATAGCTACCATCAATTTTCCAATTTTACTGACCTTCATTTTTATAAAGCAGTTCAATTCTTAATCAAATATATAAATTTATTGTATTAAATGAACAATTCACTTTCTGTAAGTTGCAATCACATATTAATTGTTATAGTTTATAACAGGTCTATCTTCCACGATCTGCCCAACTAAAAGTTTGTGTTTTTCTTGATAATGTCGTGTTAATACCTTTTTTTGAGCTTCGGTGGCCTCCCATTCATTGCTTTCTGGCGTTTTACTTGAATCTCTATCATCGGCCTCCTCCACAACTTTCATTGGCTCGATTTAAACTGAAATCAAAATTAAAATTATGAAGAGAGAGAAAAGTATACAGATTTACTAATTCTAAGTAATCTTCCCACGACGGAATCGAACGAATATCTTGAAAGCATAGAAGGGAAAAATGCTCGATAGGTTTCGATTCGACCAGCCATCGATTTTTAAATTTCCCCATCTGTAAAACCTTCACAAATCTTTCCGAGGCAATCCCACGGGAGACTGCCCCGTGCTTCGATGCGACCTGTCTTCCGATTTAACGAAATCGGTACGCCAACATGCAATCTCATTTCGAAACCGAGGCACTTCCATTTGGGAGCTTAATTTCGATACAAAACCAAACGGCAGGAGACAATAATACCTTTCCGCGGTTTGGTCGTTGCAAGTAATCGTTTGCTTAGAAAATCATGGTTAAAAACGAAGAAAAGGGGCGATCGCTAGACTAGGCCTTACAAGAAGAGGTTAACGAACCTATTTACTCGTTAAAAACGGTTTTCAGGGGAGGCGGACGTCCGAAACCGATCCAAAATCCGATCAACTAGCAAAAGTAAAATACGTACCTCGCATTTTTGAATTTGAAGACGTTAGACCTTCCGAAAGAAACAAATTAAACCCGCTCAATGTTTTCGTTTTTACAAAGACAAGCAAAATGACGCAACTAGGGTGAATTTTGTTGATGATACGGCAACGTTTTTCTGCTTCCACGACTCTTTCTCTCCAGGGAACCGCGCTTCTTTTCAAAACTCTCCAATTTTTATTCGAATAGTCTTTTCTCTTTTCTTACTTTTTAATGGGACCGCGTGTTAAATGAAAAGTAATCCCCGAAAAACAATATTTAAAGACATGTACAGCTTATTTTATTAATCAGATAAAAAAGATCACAATACAAAATTTGTACATCCTAAAACTGGTAAACAGCCAAAAATAAATTAACATATAAAAACGGCTTTAAAAACTTAAATTTGTTTTTATCGTCTCCGCCCCGCTAGTTTTTGTTTTCGCTGTTATTTTAAAAATACATTCCAAAACGGTTTTTACAGCAAAACTTATCCGTATGTACGAACAATATTACGAGGAGGCGGTAGAAATTCGTAAGGAAATTACTTTTCACAGTGAGAATTAACGGTTCCACCGTTCATTCCGTTACGAAGATCTTCGGGTTTGGATTTAAATTTGGTTCCGTGTTGTTTCGACGAGACCGCTTTAGCTCCTGTCGGTGGAACGTAAAACCACCAGGAACAGAAAAAGAACGCGAGAGAGCAAGCTTTTCCCACGACGGCTATCCCAAACATGTATCTAAAAGAAATTAAAGTTCGTTTTCGACGTTGAGAGTTTTCGAAAAATATTTAAAAGACAGCTCACCTGCTCATGTAATTGTTGTCGTAAACCAAGCACGATCCTTGTTCGTAGCAATCGGATTCCCAAAGCACGCAAGTTTTATCGATGAGAAAACCGAAAACGAGAGGAGCCGGGATCGTTCCGAATATCCTGACCACGATCCACTGGATCCCCAAAGCGAAAGATCTTTGCTCGTCTCGGACGCACCTGCGAAAGACGAAACTAGAGCGAATCCGGGATTCGGAAGGAAACGAGAATTTTTAGCATAATATTTACCTGAGAGTGGCAGAAAGTGCCGGCATCGTGGCAGTGAAAGTAAACAACATGACGAAGAAAGATAAAACTACGAAATACCATAAGTAACCGCAAGAAGCTTCGCAGGTCACGTTTTGGGCTTCGAATCCTCGCCAAGCGGAATCGGCGAACGAATAATCTGCAAACGCGAGAGCTCGAAACGTTTCGGGGACGTCTTCCGTTCTCGACGGTTTTTTTATGCAAGAACAATTGGAGTACACCTGGATTTCGGAAATAAAAGAAAAAAGATCGAATAAAAAGCGAGCAATTCGCACCGTAGAAAAAAGTTCCAACTTACCTTGTAGTCCCGGAACATGTGCTCGTTTTTACAACCCGCGTGACAAGGAGAATAATAAGCGACGGAGTCGATGCCGCAAACCGGATCGTATTCCAGCAAACTGCAACCGCAATCTGCGTTGCATTCGGACGAAAGGGAAAATCGAGATTCGCTATAAAAGGATTGCAAAATTTAAAAAAAAAACTCCCAACAAAAGAGGTAAACAAGTTTTGAAAATTCACCTGTCGCCGTAAGGAACGTTAAGTCCTGCAAATTTCATATTGGGACACGTCAAGAAAAAGCAAGAAATGAATATCATGCTTACTACAGTGCTGAATATGCACAGTTTGATTATTCCGGCACACTTGAGATCCAGTCTCTTGACCAAATATCCTCCGAGGAACGTTCCACCTCCTCCTGCGGGAACGGTTATGGCTCCTGCAAAAAGAAGAAGAAAAAAAAATTGGAACTTCCTGTAACGAACGAAACCCTTGAGAAAAGGACGAGGGATATTAAAGAGCTCACCCATCAAGATGGCAGCGAAGCTCGCGCTTATGCTGAATTCGTTTTCGATGAGTTTCGGCATGAAGGCTGCGAAGCCCGAGATCAAAAATCCTTCGCTGGCTCCGGCTAAATTTAGAAAACTAAAAGTCGGATTAACGATCAAATCTCTGAAAGCTCGAGGGATTTCTCGAAGTTTACGAAAAGCTTCAAACTGACTGTTTCCGTGAGCTTCCGACACTTTTTCGATGCGTTCGGCTCCTAGAAAAATAATTTTTTTCTTATTTTCGAACGGGGGATATCCAGATCCCGGGTCTTCTCTTCAACTCACCGGGCAACGAGGGAGGAAAGGCTATGATGGGAACGGCTATTAAGACGCATATCACTCCGGATAAAATGAATCCGACCCACCAGGCTCCGACCCAGACGTTGCTGTTTTGAGTCAGCCCAAATCTGAAACGTGAAGGGAAAACAATTAAAAATAACCCTCCCTTCTGTTTTTATAACCCTCTACGACTTGTCGACGACTCCGCTCATATTTTTAATAAATAATAATGGAAGGGCACGAGATGTATATCAACAGGTTGACTGAGCCGATCGCGCGGTTATCCGGAAAATTGAACCCTGTTCCTTCTGACGGTCGATTCCCTAGCTCAAACTCCGATAAACTCTATTTTTAGTTTATTAAGCATGGAAAACGATTCCGTTTTAATATTTTCCCTTAAATGGAAAAAGAAAAAAAAGGAAACGGAGAGAAAGGAATGTAAAAGCTCGGGGGTCTCTTATTGCAAAGAAGAAGATGACAACATCTGCCAACTCCATGGAATAACTTCATTTTGTTTTCTTTTCTCTTTCCCGAGCAAAGTAAACTTTTCAAAATTCTTTTTTGACTTTGTGCAAATAAAATTTTACCCCTTTATTAAAATATTCCGGCATTTAAAAAACTTTTCAACTTTTTTCTCTTACCGGAAAAAATCGATTTCGGGTGAAAAGGAACGTTACGAAAACTCATTTCATTTGCTATTATCTTAAATAAGACTTATTAATTTTTTTAGGAAAAAAGGAAACGCAATCGCGAGGCCGCGAATTCGATAATGGGACTTTAACGCGGAACCGGGGAGGCGTTAAAACTCGGAAAAGGGAGAAAGATAAAGTGTAAAAACAATTTAAGAGAAAGCCGGGGAACCCTCGCTCCGATCCCAGCTTAACCGGAGCCCGAAAATAATTTCCCAACTCGAAACCTTTTAAAAGCCATTTAGAAATATTAAACACATGCGACCGAGGCAGAAACCGAGCTCTTTTTTATTTCCTTTCGCCGAGAAGCGTTATTCGACTCCCTCCCCCTCCCTACACCCCCCTCAAAGGTGAAATTCCGGGAAAGCAGTCTTGTTATCTGCCTCGACGGTTCGCGAGTGAGACGTTCTCTTTAATATCCGAAAAGATTTTTAGAAAGGATAGAACTTACTCGTTGGGGTCGTTGGTAAGGAAGTCCGTGTAGATTTTCAAAAGCTCTCCGCCGAGCAAATATCCCAACGCCGGTCCGACCAAAGACAGAGTGTAATATATACCTGAAATCGGAACGAGACTTGGAAACAAGAATTTATCGTGTCGGTTTTGAAACAAATTTTCGGATTTACCTAAGTACACGGAAGACATTTTCTTGGTTACGTTTTCGTCGAGATAAGTCACTCCCAAGGTGTAAAGGGGGGCGGCTCCGGCTCCGGTCAAAAGTTGACTCCCGACGAAAAGCCAAAGGTTCAAGGAAAGATACTCGGGGCGTGAATCGGCCGTGCATTCCTCCTTTTTGGATGGGGAAAAAAATAAATAAATATACATCAAGAAAAGAAGGAACCGATCGTAAAATTACCTCGAAAGTGGAATTGAGGTAGCAAAGGTTGAGCCTTTGTTGTATTCCCCTGTAAGCTGGAACCGTGAAATGAGGGAGTGCGAAGACGAAGGATCCGACGGCGATTACCAGCACCCCGAATCCGATCCATCTAGGTTTGCTGGCATCCAGACGTCCTCCTTAAAAATCGAAAGTCCATTATCTTAGGTTTCGTTTTCTCGAGATAAGAAAAAAAGGACTCACCGAAGTAAGTAACGGGAACCAGGCAGAGGAAGGAAGCGATGTCGTAGCCTCCGGCCACCAACCCCGTCTCGGAAGACCTTAAACCGAACCTTCTTTCGATCGTCGTGATGACGACGTTGACGAAACCGTTCACAACCATACCTGAAAAAAATGTAATTTAATCCTTTCTTTTCGATCCGGAAAAGGGACGGAACGGAAGGGTGAACGAGACCCGAGGCTAAAAATGAATCTCCGTCATTCGAAACACGATAGAGTAAACAAAACGGGATCCTTTCTCGGACGGATAAATCGCACCCCGGAGAAATTTCAACTTTTCCGAAACTCTCCCGCAAGGATCCGGATCCGAAGGGATCTCTCTCATCTTACGAATCCTTTTTTTAAAAAGAAGGGTCTAATTTTTTTGTAAGCGTACATCCCGGAATGAAAAAAGGAATTCGCACGTGTGCTTTTACACCCGCGAAGCATTTCGCCACGCTCCGACTTATACTTTCCGAGAAGGAAAAGCGAAAAGCGGAGAGGAAAAGGTCGAATCCCGCGAAACGGTTTCCGACGTTAACCGAACGGGATTTAATTTACTCGCTCGTGTTTGTAATTACGAGGCGGAAAATTTAATTGTCACATCCTACGGTTCGCGTCAAAAACATCCGTTTTCCCCCTTTTTGAAAATTTTCCGTCCCGATGAAAAGGCGGGTGAGTCACACACACGACGAAACGACGAAAGAAGGGCCTGCTCCTCTGTTCGATCGAACGCCCCATAACGGATTCCGGTCACGTACCGCAGCCTTCTCAATTAAACATCATAAATCTTTTATTCAAAAAATACCAACGGTCAAATAAAATTTGAATTAATCTTTGTTATCGAGCTCCGTCTTAGTCCGGAACGAAAGGAACCCCTTTAAAATCTTGAGGACGGATTTGGGGTCGTCGTCCTCGTCGGAAAAAAAAGAAGAAAAAAAAAAGATTTTTTCGAAAGGAAAAGAAAGGGTTCGGTCAAGGAGGAAGTCCTTTATTTAAAAGACTCGCTCACTCCTACATCTCTTAAACGACACTTTTCTAATGGTTAAAATCTTTCAGTCGACATCCGTCCATTTAACCTCACGTTCACGTAGGTGTGTTTTAATTCCTTCTCGACACTTGAAATAAAAACTTTTTTTTTAATGAAAAAATTATCCTTTTGACGGATTAATTTGTAAATCGTCGCAACTTTAAAATCTTTTAAAATCCTTAGGGGAAACGTCAGACGAATAAAATAGAAAGAAAAAGCTATTCCGTTTTTTTATCTGATTAATTTTCAAGGGGAGAAAAATGTTACCTTGCATGGCGGAAGCCCAGCACAACCAAAAAAGGACCCATTTGGGGGTCCTGAACCTCTGAAGGAATTCCGGCCTGAAAAAGCACCAACCGCATTCGCGATCTTGTTCTTCGGTTTCCGAAGTTTTCCCGGGGCGGGAACCCGAGGAAGGATCGTCTTCGTAGACTTCGAATTCGTTCCTCGAAAGTTGTAGTTTGTCTTCCCGCCTTTCCGGAGATCTTCTCAAGTCGATGGTGTCCATGTCGTCTTCGCTGCACCTTCCGATCGAACCCTGAAAATATTTAAATCAGACGCTTTACAAAAAAAATGTTTTTTCGAATTTCGAATCGAAAAATTCGGATTCGAGATTTACCTTGGCATGTCCCTAAAAGGTTGAAGATGGGTTAAGAAAAAAAAATTAATGAAAAAGCACACTTGTTGACTGCCCGAAACGGACGCGAGTCCAAGGAAAGCTCGAAAAGCCAAGTTAAGAAAACGCGAGGCGGACGCGAAAGCTCTTCGAAAGCTACTGAAACCGAAGGCGAGGTGTAAACCGAGCCTCTGCATTTACTCTCTCTTTCTCTCTCTCTCTCTCTCTCTCTCTTTCTTTCTTTCTCTTTCTTTTTCTTTTTCCTTTCGCTCGCTCGTACGCGCCGACTTATTTATTTTTTCTATATTTTTTTTCGAAAGGAAAATTATATCGAATGCCCGAGATAAGGATTGCACGTGCAAGAAATTCCAAGTAGCGATCGAAGGAACCGACGGAACTTTTCATTTCTCCCGCCAAAAACTTTCACGTGGCAATGGAATTTTATTTAACTCGAGCATCTTTTGGAACATTTATTATTTTCAAGGATCGAAAAGCTTCATTCTTATTCGATATACACTTGGGATTAATTTAATTTAAAACTTACCGGTAAATTTTCCGAGGTGCCGTCGAAACCGGGATTTTCCATTCCCTTTTCGCTCGTTTCGGACATTTTTTCCCGTGCGTGAATCGAAATTTCAGGAATCAGTTTCCCATAATCGAACGAGGTCACATTTTTACGTTTCCGACTAAAACGCGACGGCCGGATAGGTTAAAATGCATCGCGAGCGGAACCTAGGAAACGGAATACTGAATCGGTTAGCGAGCAAAGTTCAGGCCTGGCTAACGCATAGGCACCAAGGTTAAACCATGCATGCGCAGGTACGGTTAGTTTCCGTCCTTAAATCTTCCCGTTTTTCATGCTCCCTAATTCTCGTCTTTTTATGCGTACGTTTCCATTTATTTATTTTTAAAAAGCGGCCTTGAACTTCTGAAATTGAAAGGGGAAAAAAAGCATTAGACGATCTTTTAAAGAAATAGGTTTCGGTTAATACGTCGCGGCAGTCACGTCATTTATTTAGATACAACAAAAGGAATCGGAACAGGATAGTAAAATAAATCGTTATCAGACCCGTTTAAAGCTAAATATTTTTTATCTATTTAAATTTATTGCAAAAAATACAATTCTTCTTTCACAATATAATCGATCGTCTTTAATTTTCATCTGGTCGATATAAAAATCGACTTCGCCCTGATTAATATTATTAAATTATGCTAAGCATAAAAGCAATCTTTCTCGAATCAAAGTGAAACTAATCCATTTTTAAAGAAAAAAAGCTAATCGGATATATTTAAATTCTTTTAATAAATTTAAAAGCTACGTCACTGTGAATCGATAAGTATTGCCTCGAGAGAAAACTTTCGCGATTGCTTTTTTAAAAAACAAAAAGCGATCCCTGAACCGAAAAAATGATCGATTTTGCACGACGGTTAAAATCAGGAACTAACATGCTTGTAATGTAAAAGGAGTATTTTTAAGGTTTAACGAGTCGTTTCTTTTCTTTCAGTCGGCAGGTGAAGATTTTCACCCCAAAAGATTTTCCGTGCTTTGTAAAGTCACTTTTTTTTTCGTCGATCCGGAAAACGAAATTCCTAAAAAGGAAAAAAGGAAGAAAACCGAAGGAAGCCCTCGACGAGAACAAGGATCGTGGCTATTACTATTTGCTCCCGGAGAAAAAAAAAATTATTTGTACTCGATAACTTGTAAAATATTTTTAAAAAAAGTAACGATAAACGTTTTAAAGGTTCGTTCCCGATCGACCGGTTCGGATAAGCGTAACGAAATTAACCTTTTTCAGAGCACTTAATTTTTAGAAAGAAAAATCACAAATCGGTAACGTCGCGTTTTCTTTTATCACAGAAATCCAAATTTTTCCCGATCCGGCCTTTCGGGAAACGAATTTTTTTCTTCTATTCGAATCGTCGCTAAAAAATTTTTAACCGATAAAACTTTAACGCGATGCGGATTACCCGTCGAGAAAATTTATTTATATTTTATACGGAAAACTAAGAAAGGCAGGGTCCACCGATGCCACTTTGGCAGTCAAAAAAGCGTGCATGCAAAAGAGGATGTTTTGCAACGAGGCACATTCCATTTCCTGAAAAGAAACACAAGATATAAAGTTTAATTCTGATTTTAGTGGAAAGCGAACGGGAGAGACATCTTTCCGAACGAAAAAGAATTAACAAGATAAAACAGATCGTTACGACAGAGGCGAGAATGGGAAAAACGTGACAACTTAACCCTTTTCTCTCTTGTTCGAGGAGAAAAAAAAAAAAGAATGGTGTAAGCACGAAATTTTCGTTTTAATTTCCGGGCGAGGCTTTGCCGGTTAATGCGAGGTCTATCACGAACCTTCGTCTCGATTATTTTAGTTTCCAATTCTTGGAAATGAAGTTTTAATCGGCAGTTCCCGTCGTCCGAACTTCCTTTCAACTGAGAAAATTTGTAACTCCAGAGGCAAGTTTTGGTTTCCAAATCCCGTAAAAGGAAGCCGTGATTCCAATCCAAAGTAAGGCCGCACTGTCTTCCGCACCATTTCACGATGAAAGTTTTGTTCTGAAAACGGAAAATTAAACATTAATTTTTAAAACCGAGGCTTCGTTTTTTAGCGACTCACGTTTATTTTGGAAATGGCCGAACAAACGGCCGCGTGCCAGGCGGCTTCTATCCTCAAAAGTTCTTGCCTCGTTTCCACCGAAAGATACCTCGAATCTTGGCCGCAGGTTTGTATTATGAAACAATGCTGCCTTTCGTCTTTGTGCTCGGAATCTTTCAACACTCTGAACATGGTTTGGTAGACTTTAAATATGAGGCCGCATTGAAGCCAGTCGACCACGTTTAACTGAAAAGAAGAAAAAAAAGGTTCCATCGAAATAAAAACCTCTCCGACAGAATTATCGAGAGAGAAAAAACCCCGAGTTACCGGAGGAGAGTCGAAGAGCAAGACGTCGGTTCCTTTAAGCGTCAAAAATCTGGGCTTGTAGGTTTGCCACGGGAGCGATCCGGAAGGAACGGCTTCGTTGACCCATCCCATGTATTCGATGCGTTCGGTGCAAGGAAAGTTTCTGTTGTACAATTTCATTTGTAACCGAGTGAGACCGACGATGTTGTCGGTGATGTATTTTAACCATCTGGACAAAACGGCCGAGTCCGCGCAGTGGATGATCCCGGTGGAAGTCCCGTTGAGCCCTCGAACTTCGAACGCGTTCGGCCGAAGTTTGTCCGTGCCGAATATGTATCTGGTCACGTAGGCCATCATCAAAGGCACCGTGACCGCGTCCACGTATTTCGTCCCGTCTTTTTCCTTCGTTTCCGAATTTTCCGTGCATTCCTCTATTCGAACTTGGTCTATTTGGTTTAAATGATTTTCTTTCGAACCTGAACAACCGAAATTCTCGTTAGGATCCAAATGGGAACGGTTAAGAATTCAAAATTTACCTGTGCGCTGTAAAAAAGGGGTAGCGGCTTTGTAATGCTTAACGCATAAAGTTACCACTTCTCCCGCGCTTCGTAAAATCCGGAGAGCTTCGTCGTGGGGGCAAACGGTCAACAAATCGTTATCGACTGGAAAAAGCGAAAGGAAACGGGATAAATATAATCACAGGAGAAATCTCATAGAGGCAAATCTTTTCTTACCCCGGATAATGGCGTCTCCGACGAAGAGTTGTCCGGTTTCGTCTGCGGCTTGACGAGGAAAAATTCTGGATATCATTATCGGCAGTTTATGTTCGGCTCCTCCTTTGATGCTGATCCCCAGTCCGGTGTCTTTCCGCCTTTTCACTTTGACGATTCTTTCCTGAAAAAAAAAAAAAAAAAAAAAAAAAAAAAAAGGTTTTCACGGAACATTCCAAAGGATTTTACAAGAAACATCACGTACCCTGGAATCGACCGGAGAAGCTTTGACGTTGTTGTCCGTTTGTTCTTTTTGAAGTTTGAGCAATTCCGTGGTCAAATGAAGTCTCATGGGTTGAGGTTTGCATTTCCCGTCGCTCACGCTCACTCCTCCGTACCTCATCTGAAAATTAAAATCGGTCCGAGTTTCCAAATCCGATTCCTTCCGTGTCGCGTAAACAAAACCGAGAGATTTACCTTGGGAACGGCCATTTTTTTGTTGACCATAGTGAATCCTCTTACACGTTTTCGGTTCCACGTAACATTATCTTTTATCCATCGGTTCGCTTAGGAACGTGAAAGCGTCGCTATCGCATTGCCAGAGAAAAATAATGCTCGCACTCGCCGAAAAAGAAACGGATTAAAAACGGATTTTAATTTCCTAGCGAAGGCATGACGCAGAGGAAAAAGGACTCCGACCCGATTTTTCCGTAACAGAAACGGTCACATGTTGCTTTTAAATCCGACGACGTGACCCGGGCACGTCATTCGAACCCTGCAAAAATTTCCCACCTTCGATCGCTTTCATTTTTTAAAGAAAATCCGAACAACTTTTTTAATTAACGATTCCTTTTTCGTCGCTCGAGAAACCGAAGGAAAAAAAAAAAGTCCCGCTAAGCAAAAACTTAAAAAAAAAAAGAAATATATTTAGAACACCGCGGATTTCACAAAAATCTTAACCAAAAGTTTGTAAAAAAAAAAAGAAAAAAAAACAATAACTAAAGGAATGGATCGATTTGGTAAAAATAGTGAAGTGGAGTAATGCCGCAGAACACGGCGCACTGATGTTGTATGTTTCTGGGTCAAAGTGAAATCGAATTTCGGGGGCATGCGAATCCGAACCCTTTTCCAGCAAAGCAAAGCTTTTCGTTCCACGGCCCGCCGTCTCCGCTTTTTCCCTCCTTTTTCTCTCTCTTTTAAAAGTTTAGCACAATATTTTGTATCTCGTCTTGCTAATTTCATCTAAATTTGATTTGAATAAAACGAGAAAAATTCAATTCTAAAAAACCGGAATGGATTTTTTGGAAAAGAGTATCGATGGAATATTAATTTTTCCGATGGGGAGATAATAAGGTTTGCTGTGGGAACGAGATAGGAAAAAGAGTCTCACGAGAGAAGCGTGCCACTCATTCCACCGGCACACTCCCGGCACACACCACCATAACATACTCTTTCGATTAATCTCTTTTCTGCTAAAATCAATAAAACGGACTTCATTTCTTTTCTCTTTTTAAAAAAAAATTGTATTCAAGTATTTTCGTCTCTCGACAAAACGATTCCATCTTATTTCAAGGAAAAATAAATTGCGGGAAACAAAAAAGGAAAATATAGAGTTATTGACAAAAATACCATCTGAAGGGTTCCGTCAAGCTTTAGTAAACAAAAGGAATACAGGTACGCTCGATAAAAGGGTTTGTTATTTAATTTACCTGTTCCTCCGAAAAAATCTCGAGGGTGTAAAAAATTTCCCACCCCCTTCCACCGAATATCCGAGACGAGAACAACTCGGAACGAAAACGGATCAAGTCCAGTTCGCCAAAGCTTCTCTCCGCAAACGGATCCATCATTATCCATCTTTCTTCCGTCTTCTTTCATCGTCGGTGAGAACGAGAAACCTCTTCCGCCGTCGCTCATCTAAAAGAAACAAATCCGAGGTTAAACCGTAAGCTCTAGGCTTTCCGAACGAAACGGAAATCGTGAAAGGAGATGTCCGGTTTTGGACTCGACTAAACGAAACATTAACAGTGTCCGAATATAATAGGAAGGGTCGGGGTAAACTGCGAGAGGGTAAGAGAAGGACTTGTGGGAACAGGAACTAAAACCGGATCACAAACCGAGTCTATCAAAGGGCTCGAAATTCCTTCTCGTGCAACAACGAATCATCCGACCCCTTCCGCCACGTCTTTTCTTTAAGCCAATTATTCACATTTTTTTCCGATTCGGAAGCTTTCGCAAATTCTCGCTTTCCTAGAAATCGTGTTTTCGTCCCGACAGATCTTCCTGCCGAGATTCCGAAGGTAAAAAATAACGCCCGACACCGGACTACGACGAAAAAAAGTCGCGTTTCGCGTTTGCGACTTTTGCCGAAAAAAGAAACGCGATATTAAAAAAGCAAAAGGACTCCCCTTTCGTGGCGAAGGAAAAATATTCAAAAAATAAAATTGCGAAAAGTATAAAGAAAGGAAACGGTCGCGTCAGATGGATCGTTGGTGCCCGAAGGAAAAGGTGGAACGTAGCCTCCGTAAGCTCAACGTCGTCGGAACGCGTTCGGATCGGAAAAAAATTACGGTTTCCGTTTAACTCGTAAGATTAACATGGAGATAAAAAAATTAGTCCGGCTCATGGGAAAATAAATAAAGTAGGTGGAGGAAAAGGGGACGAGGGATAAGCTAAGCGTGAGGAAGATTCATTATTCCGGTTCGAAAAGGATCCGAGTCGGATTCGAGGTTAAGCTAAAAACGGGTGGAACCGGGATGCGAAAGGACGGAGCGTGGCGGCGGTGTGTATGCCTGCGGTTATGCAATAGTCCGAACGTTCGTCTTCATTCAGTCAGCAGACGTTCGACCGGTTGCCGAAGATAGATCGCGCGACGCTAAGAAACTCAAAGACGTGCGCTAAGACGTGTGTCCGACACTTGTTGATCCCTTTCGGAATTTCCTTTATTTTTAAAATATTTGATTCATTTATTTATTTAATTAATTAACTCTTTAAATTTCCAACCGTTTAATTCGGAAAAGTGATGAAAGTTCAAGAGTGAAAAAGTGAAAAAGTGAAAGGATTTAATTAATGATTAAAGACGTCATGACGGATTCTCATAATTTGTGGACGAGCAGCGGATACACGGTCAACAATCCGGCCGCTTGGGCACCTCCTCCGGTTCCTTCGGGATCGGCCCATCAAAGATACGACCAGCAACCCAGATCCGTCAAAAGACAGTTGAGCGAAAGCGACGAATGCGAAGATGTTTTTAGCGAGGACAATTCAAAAGACAGGTAAGCTAACAAAAAACATTTTTTTATTTTATTTAATCTTTTGTAAAAAAGATTTGTTCTTACTGCGGTTCATTTTTTTTCTTGTTCTGCTTTCCAATATTCATTTCGAATATAAAGTTAAATTTTGAAATTTGAATGTAGCCCTGAGCGAAAATTTTTTTTATAGTCGTAAGGCAATTATTTCGGAAAGTAAAAATAACGGTAAACGATTTTCATTCTATTTCAATTCGAAAACATAAAAAAATTTTCTAAAAAAAAGGGAGTTTTAACTTAAAATATTTTTTCGATATCTTTTCCAGATGCAACAGTCCAAACGAGGATTGTCAAATGGGTTTTTCACGAAAGAAAAGAAGAGGAATAATAGAAAAACGAAGAAGAGACAGAATAAATTCGAGTTTATCGGAACTCCGAAGGCTGGTGCCTACGGCTTTCGAAAAGCAAGGATCCGCTAAATTGGAAAAAGCGGAAATACTCCAAATGACGGTAGATCATCTAAAAGCCATGCATTCCAAAGGTAAGTCCGTCAAAAAAAAAATAATCAACGCAGAAATTTCATTTTCGATTTAATTTTTTTCAATTCGTTTTTTTTGTCAGGTCTGGACGCGCTGACTTACGATCCCCACAAAGTAGCCATGGATTATCACGTGATAGGTTTCAGAGAATGCGTGAGCGAAGTGGCGAGGTATCTCGGCACGGTCGAAGGAATGGACATTCAAGATCCTCTCAGGCTCAGGCTCATGTCTCATCTTCAATGTTACGCGGCTCAACGGGAATTGGCGACCAAACAGGCGTCGACTCCTTGGAATTACAATTCTTATTCCGTCCACGATTATCCAACCGCCAACGCCTACGAGGTAAGTTTCGTAAGAGTGGCGTTCGCGAAAGGCGAAAGGCGAAAGGCGAAGGAATTTTTCGATAAAAGGATTCTAACGATTCAATTTTTTGCAGGTTCCTTCGAGTCAACATCACCAGAGCTTGGGAGGACACCACGCGACGGGCATTCCCCCCCCTTCGGGCTCCCATCTCCAACAAGCGAGTTTATCCAACAGGCCTTCCAACGTTCTTCTTCAGAACGACGGAAGGCTTTCCCTCGGCTCGGAATCTCACCACGGAGGAGAAAGTCTCAGCCCGGAAAGACACGGTCAACATCCGGAAAGCTCGAGGCAAATTCAAAACGGTCTTCAGCCCAATTACCAAACTCACCAAGCTTATCCTGCGGGATACACGCAACAAGGATACAATCCTTCCGGCCAGGTGAAACCTTACAGGCCTTGGGGCGCCGAGGTCGCTTCCTATTAAGACCGAAAGTGCCTTAATTATAAAACGGCAACAATAATTTAAAGCCTTTTCGAATGGTTTTTAACGAAACAAATAAATTATACGATTCTAGTCTGCATATTCAAAGTGTGATAATTTTAATTAAATTTTTATAAATATTTTTTTTTAATAAAAAGAATTTTTTAAAAGGTTTCGTTATTTTAGGATTATCCCTCGAGGATTAAGAGAATAAAGAATTAGCAAAGGTGTTTATGCTAATCGGGCAAGGGTGGGCCATTGTTTCGACGGGACCTCCCGATGCTAACTTTGCTCGTGATCTTTCGCCCGTGAAATATGAACGCCGTTCATATTCGCTGCTAAATCCGCAATTATCCCGGTTATTAAAAAAACCGGTTGATTTTGGTCTTTGCAAAAAAGGAAATATCGATACCGTAATAATAAATAGTATTCGTCCAGGAGAAAAAGATAAAAGAGAGGTGCGGAGGATGAGGAGGAGGAAATGTTTTGAGTTTGCCATCTGTAAAGCAATCGTGAGAATGTGGGGTAGTTGTGCGTCACACAGTCAAGTCACAATCATAAATATAAAATATACAAGGGTCGTACACATGTTCCCCCTCTGCCCCGATACCCATTTCATTCATATATCCTTTCCTTTCTTCTTCCTTTTCGAAATCTTTCCCATTTCTTTTTCCCTTCTTCGATTAGGAAAACCTGGGCCATTTTAAACGTGCGGGAATTACTCCCATCGTTTTTCATCTCTTGTTTCAAGCTGCAAACAGTAAAACCGAAGAATTTAATAGGTAATAACGGTTTTAGTTAAACAGAACCGAGGTGTAGGAATTAAAAGAGGTCACAGTTCAAAATATTTGAGAAAAATTGAAACTTTTAGGTTTTACTGGGGGAATGCAAACGAGACTCAAATGATACTTTCATCAAACTATTTACAAAAAAAGTTTCAATTTCAAGTCTTTTAGGTTGAAACTCTTTTTTTTTCTCAAATGAGAATATTATTTTCAACCGAAAGTGGTGCATGAGCCCGATTTTCTTTAGGTAAATTTAAAGTGCAATAATATTCGAGAGCCAAATTCTTACTGATCGTCTGGAATTTAATTTTCTTCGCCGATGTTACATTATTTACGAGTATCGAATAGTTTTGCTCCTTAAAAATTTACAATGTCTACAAACGAGTAGTCGAAGAGTGAAGACGTGTAAAGTCTTTTTTAAATTTTAGAGGCCGATTCGACGGCGTTTCGAGGCAATTAAGCTTAAAGGATCGTCTGTTTAATTATTACGATAAAGAAAGATTCGATTTGAATTTTTTTTTTATTATACTTGACTTATTGTTACAAAAGAAATCTACTAAAAATATTTATTTACAAATAAAAAAGCAGATAAAGATAAAATTGAGATAAAATCCGCCGATACTTTTCCGCACAAGCTTTAAAACTTTTCCAACATAATTTCAACGAAACGATGTAAAATGTGCACCGGTTTTATTAATTTCACTTTATTTAAATTTAAAGCGAATGAGATCCGGACGAGAAAAAATCCTTCCAAATTAATAACGGATTAAATTTTGTTCCACGTCGTTATTAAATCGATTTTCTAAGTCGGTGTAGTTTTCGAAATAATAATTAATTTCGTTGTCCGCTCTTTCGGTTCCGCAACAACTTCCGACGGAATCCGGCCTTTTTTCGGAGCAATTAGAACTGTGCAAAAGTTTTAAAGATTCGATGACTTCGTCGTAGGTTTTGTTTGAATGAACGAGATCTTTGATTTTTTTAAACGGACAATTTTCGGAGCATCCTCCGAAGCTCGGATTCCGTTCTCTCGGTTGCTCGTAGAAATTTTCCACCAGTTTAAGATTTTCGTAGCGAGGTTCTAAAACGTTGCAGTCGGATCTCGTCGTCAAAATGTCGTAATTCGGTTCCGGAAATTTGGGTCCCAAAGTTTCGTATTTGGGCTCTTCTTTTTCGAGCTGGAAGACGTCCTCGACGGTCCCGGAACGGCAGGTTTCGACGGGGGTTCCGTTTACGAAATGCTCGCTGTGTATCCGAATGAAATTTTCGACCGTTCCGACGGTGTCGGGATCCATTTCTTGGACGGGCTTCTTTTTCTTCTTCTTCGTTCTCTTTTTCCCCGGTCGGGTTTCCCGGTATTCGCAATCCGAATCGTCGCAAGAGCTCGAGGAAGTCAAGTCGCAAGCCGAATCGGAAGACACGGAACGCCTCGAGCCCGAGTCCGCATCGCCCGAAGAGCAAAAACATTTTTCGCAGCACTTTCGCAGACGGCACACTTCGGTCGGGTCGATTTTTTGAAAGTTCATGACGCTTCCTCGAAATTGCGAATCGTCTTTGGAAAATTCGAACTCGATCCTGTAGGTCGGATGGACGAGTCGTCCGTTTTCGTCTTCGGAGCCGGACAGAGACGACACGCTTTTCAAAATGCAATTCCTTCGACGTTTCTTGCTCAAAGTTTGACCGTATTCGACTTCGGTTTTGTCGGACTTGTTGAAAATTTTCCGGCCGATCGCGTTAAATATTTGCTTGAGTCCTTTCGGAGACATTTTTAAGAAATTCGCTCGATTTCTTTTTCGTCATATCTTGTTTCCGCGACGAAAAGCAAAAAAAAAAAAACCGCGAAAAATCCGGGTCGAAAGCTTTGCCGCGAACGTCCGGCGCGAAAAGAGTGCAAAATCGGACTGATAGAGGATCGCACGGGGGAAGATAGAAAGTAAAACCGCACTTTCATCTGGAATCCCTTCGACGAAATTACCCAACGATTTAATTAGCCCGCCTTCTTCATTGTTACCAGTTACACGGATTATCACTCGTGAGATTTCGTTCTCACCCCGTAGCCATCGAATCGGGGCCGGGATTTTCATCCGAAGGGAAACAAACATTTTTTATTTATTAACTGATATATATACTGTGTTGTTTACGAGCAATTAAGCCCGGAACGGAAATTCGTACCGGCTTCTTCTGCCAAACTAGAAATAAGTCAAGTTTTTCTTCTCTTTTTTTAATCTTTTTCTTTTGAAAAATGAATTTTTTAATTGCACGATTATCCTGACTGCACCATTAGCTGTTATGTAAAAATCCCACAATATGATCGGTTATTGTTCGCACGATAAACTAACTGGAGTGGTATCGAGGGAACGATGAAGCAAGCGAAACTTTTCCACACCAATTTTTTTCCAATCAAAATATTTCAAGATTCTCCCAGTAATTTTATTGCAATTAGAGGTTTTCCTCGGGTTCGAATTATTTAGACGTTAAATTTTTCTGGGAGCCTTGTGCAACATGTCGTTCATTATTCCAGTAATGAATCTCGATCTCGATCTCGAAAAAGAAGTCAGGGTTCAATGCGAGAAGCCGTCAAAGAAATCATGGTTAGGATAGGAAGTGTGTGCATGTGCATAATGTGCGTCGTGTGTCCGCCGCGTGGGAAAACCCCCTCCTAATTCGTTTTTATAATTTCTTCTACAGAACCAAATCCTTGCCATATTAAATAAGGGTCCTAATCAAATTATTACCATCAAACTTGCGGCTTTATTTTTTTATCGTCGACTTAGAAGTTGATAGAACAGGAAAAGCTTTTTCTTACACAAAGTATTTTTGCTTGACTCTTTCGGATGGAAAACTTTCGTTTACGAATTAAGTTTCACTCCCAAATAATCGATCTTCCGATCAAAGTGATTATCATAGTTTTAGATGATAGCTTAAGAGTCATTCGCACCCTATCAAAACTTTACTTCCTATGCTTTCTATTTATAGCAAAAAATCCTTCATTCTTCTTTAACTTTTATTCTTAGCTATTTTTCTCAATTATTTTAGATTTGTCTTTACCGGCCCGATTGAAAATTTACAATCTCTTAACCAGCAAGATAAATTTACTGTTTATTTCTAATTAATTTATTATTAATTTCCTAATATGACGGCACTTTTTAAAAGAGAAAAAAAATTAAATTAGTTAATACACGTAGTATTTTCGATTTAATTAGATTTAAATTATTTTTTTAAAAACTTTCATCATTTTACTTGAATAAAACGAGGAAAAGCAAAAGAAAAAAAAAAAGAAAAAATACAGCCTGAGAGATGGCACGTTAAAGGCCATTAATTATTATTGAGAAAAATTATTATTCTTATAGTCTTGTGAGAACGGTGTGAGCAACATCGCCATTGTTTATTTTAAATATTTAAATTTAAAGTGATTATTCAAATTTACCACTTTCGTTTTATTTTTTAGACGACAAAAATCTTTCTGCAACCGATTTCTTTTCTTTTTTCTTTTTTTTAAATCTCACGGCCCGATCGCTTTTTACGAAAGGAGCAAATTCGATCGTGAACGGTTCTTTCCCTTGTGGGCCGTTAGCTGCCGAAGAAAGAAATGAAGGAGACGAAAAGCCCCAAGTTTTTCTCTAAGGCGAGAAAAAAGAATAATCTCACGAGCGAGTGAGTTTTCCCACGAGAAGAGAAGAGGTGGATCGTGTGAACTAAAGACGAAACTTTTGGGCCAAGACGAAACCGCAGATTTATCGGTCTTCGGCTTGGGAGAGAACATACGGCCTTCCCGTTCCCCGTTTATCCGATTAAACAATTACGAAGGGATTGATGTTGTTATAATTGGCGATAGATCGATCGATCGACGATGACGTCCTTCCAAATGAACCCATTTTAAAAATTAAAACCGAATTTTCACCCTTCACGCCGTCGTTTTTAGTTTCGATCCTTTCGATTTTTATCCAATTCTCTTGGCCCCCGAGGAAAAGGAGAAAAGAAAAAAAAATTAAATTTAGACGTCAATAAATGAAGGATCGTCGTCACCTCGATCGGGAAAAAAGTTTGATTTGTCATTGTCAGGGACCGATTAACTTGTTCGAACGAGAAATTGCTAAAGACCAGATGTTGCTTTTTTTGTAAAATTTTCCTCCGAAGAAAATTTTTTTAAAACTGCAAAATGTTTTTTCCGAACGACAAATCCAAATGAATAGCTAATTAGGGGAAATAACATTGTCGATCGCAAATGATTTCTTCGTCTGTCACGAAGCCGACCATTGTGCATTTAAAATATTTTAAAATGTCAAAAACACGTGTCGCTAGATGACATTTCTCAAACGTCATAAACGAATTCGTTTGAATCGCATTAATCAAAAAGGATTTCTTCCCGGTATGATTTCTCAAATAAGAACATGTGCATCCATTGTCACTCCCCTAAATTTTTAACCTGATACGTCATAAATAACGATGCGGTCCATTTCGTCTTTTACGCTTGACCGCCGGTCACTCTAGTGCCCCCGCGAGACGACAAACCAATTTTCCTAGCCACTTTAATTAAATACAAAAAAAATTACGAAAACATTTTTATCCCCGGGGACGAATACGAAAATTTACAAAAGTAAACGACGTGACAATTGGGGTCGAACCACTCGACCTAAAACACAATACCGCATAAATTCAGTTCGAGATGGACTTCGGTCGTACTCAAGTTTTTTTTTCTTTGAATCAAAACTTCAGTGAACAAACAACATTTTTTATTCCTTGCAAAAAAATTATAATAAAATTTCATTCACCTGCTACGAAAAATAATTAATTAACTTATTGTAATACTTTTGTAAAAGAGATTCATAAATAAAGGGGTGACAACGAGATGACATCGGATTCCGTTCCCTATATCTCTACTTATTTTTCCCGACCTTTTAGGCCTACTTATGAAAATCAATCCAGTATGATTTCATTATCCCTTTCTGCAAATTTTAGGGATTCGATACTACCTCAACATTTTACATACAAAAACACAAGACAAGCTACAGAACATAAATCGGCAAAACCTGCCTCAGATCGCCAATTAACCCAATTAAAAACAAAGTTTCTAAAGAACTGAAGAACTAAGAAATCGCAGTCGAATATTATAATTCTGAAATATAATTCTGAATAGTATAATACTGAATATTAAATCTAGAATTCGAATATTATATTTCGAACAGATTCCTCGCATCAAAATACATCTGTTAAGATGTAGTTTGAAGCTCTAGAGCGTAGGAAAAAAGTATTTTCTGTAAAAATAGAATTTCGATCAACTTGATTTCTAAAAATCCGTTTTTCGCAAATAACTTTTAAAAAACAAAAAATTGAGTGTTCTACCTAGTCTCAATCGATTCCTCAGATTAAAATACATCTCCCAGTATATATTTTGTTGATATTTTGGCCCGGTTTAAGACGGAAAAATTGTTTTTTCAAAATTGAATATCGATTTTCAAACATCGAAAAAATGCCAATTTTTTTCGTTAGAGCGAAACTGAAAAATGCAAATATCTTAAGAACGCGGCCGAATTTTTTGATTCTGTAAATTCCAACGGATTCCTCGCATCAAAATACATCTGTTAAGATGAAGTTTGAAGCTCTAGAGCGTAGGAAAATTCATTTTCTTGTAAAAATAGAATTTCGACCTACTTGATTTCTAGAAATCCGTTTTTCGCAAATAACTTTTTAAAAACAAAAAATTGAGTGTTCTACCTAGTCTCAATCGATTCCTCAGATTGAAATACATCTCCCAGTATATATTTTGTTGATATTTTGGCCCGGTTTAAGCCGGAAAAATTGTTTTTTCAAAATTGAATATCGATTTTCAAACATCGAAAAAACGGCAATTTTTTTCGTTAGAGCGAAACTGAAAAATGCAAATATCTTAAGAACGCGGCCGAATTTTTTGATTCTGTAAATTCCAACGGATTCCTCGCATCAAAATACATCTGTTAAGATGTAGTTTGAGGCTCTAGAGCTTAGAAAAAATAATTTTTGGGTAGTATTTTAAAAAAACCGGGCTGGCCCGTTCGTGCCGGAAAAATTTTTCCGGCTTGCTTAGTAGTTTTTTTACTTCCGCAGCGAAAAGAAAATTCGAAAAAAAAAACCGATCGACATTGAAAAAACAAAAAACATTTTTTATACAAATTTCGTTTTTGGTATGTACAGTAGACTCTCGTTTACTAAAAAAGCATAAAAATACGTAATGCCATCATGCCGATTTATCTTCTCAATTAAAATAGGTATACGGTTTTTTGTTCACGGGAGGTTATTAATTTTATTTTTTTCAGGAAATTGTTGCGTTTCCAGAGGTTCTTTTGCCAAGATATTTGCAATTTACCTTATTATCCGAACGAAATATTTCTGTTTCCTGTGTTTATAGAAAGCTGTCACTGCAGCTTGGAAGCAACGCGAAACGTCCATAAAAGAAAAAACCATTACAATGGATGGAAGGAGACGTTAAAAATGAGCACGCTCAACGCCCGGCAAGAGCCATGTTTGTTTACAAATTTAGTGTCGTTGTTTCGATTCGAGTGCGGTGGCAGCACCGTACGGAACGGAACGGAGCCACGGTCATTGGTCGGAGCCATTGGTCATTTACTTCGTGAACCAACCGCATAATTGTTTGTTTTTGTTAACCTTATTTTAAAATGTGAGCAATAATCTACTTAAGCACTTTCTATAAAATATCAAACAAAAATTTAGGATTAGTATTGAAATTTTTTCATGGACGTTCTTGATTTTTGAACTTGAGTGTCATCGTTTGCGGGGTCAGTGTCATTTCTTATCAGTGTTTGCAATCATGTTACAAGTCAGAAACGCTATGTTTATTCATGTTTTTAGAAATACAATTTTCAAAAGATATTCTGTAAGAAATCAATCTGAAAATGTGGGAATAGGGATCCTCAACAATAAAAATAAATGTATTCATTTGAATTTTTGTTGCAGACCCTAGTTAAATATCCCGAAAAAGTAAGGATAGTGGAAGTAGGACCGAGAGATGGATTGCAAAATGAACCAGGCATAGTTCCGACGCAGGTAAAATTGGAATTAATTCAAAGGCTTGCAAATGCAGGATTTAAAACCATCGAAGCTACCAGGTTTGAAACAAGTTGAAAGATATGCCGCAGCTGTTTCGATTGCTTTCATTTTGATTCCATTTAACTTTTCAGCTTTGTATCGCCTAAATGGATCCCACAAATGTCAGATCACGGTGAAATAGTAAGAAGCATTCCAAAAGATGGTGACGTAGACTATCCTGTACTTGTACCAAATGTAAAAGGACTTGAATCTGCTGTATGTAACAGTTGCATAAGTGAAGCAGTGCTTCCTGTTAATATGCCACTCATGTTTTCATTACTTCCGGTGTCAGATAAAATTCGGAGCACGGGAAATAGCAGTTTTCTCAGCTGCGTCTGAAGCTTTTACAAAAAAAAATACAAATTGCACGATAGCAGAAAGTTTGGATCGAATATCCGAAATCGCAGAAAAGGCCAAACCCCACGGCATTAAAATCAGAGGATACGTAAGCTGCGTCGTCGGTTGCCCCTACAAAGGGAAAGTCAAGCCGGAGGAAGTCGCGCCGGTAAATATAACCTTTCAACTTATTTAAACACGATGCAAAATCCTTACAATAAATACTGGCGTGAAATTTTCTTCCAGTTAGTAAAATCGCTCGACGCTATGGGTTGTTACGAAATATCTTTAGGAGATACCATAGGAGTAGGAACTCCAGGAAGCATTCGAGCCCTGTTAGACCGAGTCGTACAAATTTTACCACCGGAAAAAATCGCAATGCACTGCCACGATACTTTCGGCCAGGCTTTGGTCAATGTTTTAACCGCTTTGGAGGTAAGCGTGTAAGTTTCGAAAGAATGGAAACTTTTTAAAAATCTTAAGACGGATTTGAAACTTTCAGTACGGAATCGCCGTTGTCGATTCGAGCGTGGCAGGTTTAGGAGGATGCCCTTACGCTGCAGGCGCCACCGGAAATTTGGCTTCCGAAGATTTGGTTTACATGCTCCAAGGAATGGGAATCAAAACCGGGATAGATTTAAGTGCTTTGGTGGCTACCGGAAATTGGATATGCAATCATCTTAAAAAAGGAAACAATTCCAAAGTAGGGAGAGCCTACAGAATCGATAAATCTTAGGGCTAACACTTTTAAACTTATTTCGATAAGAGGCAAAAGAGAGAAGCCTTCCCTGTGCAAGACTAAATGAAATAAAAATCATTCATTTGATTTTCTTTTTAAAATAACTAATTTGTTAGCCGACTTTGGTAGTAAAAAACTATGCCAGCAATCTAATTAAAAGCCGTTACTGTTTTACCAGTTTTTTACCGTAAATAAAATTTTATTAATTGTTACTAAACAGTATTTTAATTTTTTTTGTAAAAATAAAGCTTGAAACGTGACAAAATGATGTGGCAGAGGAAGAAGCATCATCATAACCGTCGGATAAACATGAGACGGAAAGATGGATCGGTGTCGATCGTGTTTGCAACCTTCAAAAGCAGGCCAAACCCAGTCAGGTAGTGGCCTTGGAATGAATTAGCGTCTAAATCGATTTATCCATCGGGTTTACATGTAAATATTTTCGGTGGTGTAAAATTTTGTTTTGGGGGTGTAACCGTTGCTTTTAGGCGCAAAGGCATCTGCGTTGTTGCTGCGGTCTTATTTCAATATAAAATTACCTAAAAATCGAACTTCAGATGCGGATTCAACAAGCCGCACGAATTGCAAAGTTTTATGAAAATTTTACTTGAGCCGCGAGAAACTTAACCGGTTTGAAATTTAAAAATTTCAGAATTTATTTGTAGGAAAATTCTCAAAAAAAATTATTATAGGTGTTATTAAGAAAAAAAAAGAAAAAAAGTGATCCAGAGGAACTGGCCGGTTCTGATTATTACGTAGTTTCGCTTTTTATCTCGCACCATACAACGAATAAGTGTAAGCAGCAGTGTTCCGTGTCGTCGAGTGTATTTTACACGAGTTTCAAGACGAAAAGAAAAAAAAATGTTTTGTGAAAAGAGATAATAACTTCGTTCATATCGAGATTTAGTTTTTTACATTCGATCTCGGGCCAAAGTTTTTAGAACCTCCATTTTTTCCCCTCCATCGTTCAAATGCGTAAAAAAAAATCTGGGTAAAAGAAAGGAGTTTTCATAATGCCTATCGATAAGGAGAAAATAAAAAAATATCTGAAAAATTACTCTTTGACGATCCTAACGGTCGGAGGAGTCTTGGGAGGAATTTCGTTGGGTTTTCTTTTGAGATCAGTCGAAAGAGAAAGATGGTGGACGAAAAGAGAAGTGATGTACGTCCAGTTCGTCGGAGATATTTACTTAAGAATGCTCAAGTGCCTTATTTTGCCTTTTATGGTGAGTGCCGTAATATCGGCGGTCGGCTCTTTGGAACTTAAAACTTCATGGAGGATCGGACTCAGATCTTTTTTATGGTAAAACGTTGACGGCCTTCGCCTATCGATATTTATGGAAAACTAATAAATCTCATCTATGCAAAACGCCTTTTTTTTTTTTTTTTTTTTTTTTTTTGCTCAGGTTCGTAGCAATACAATTCGTCGCCACGATCGAAGGGATCCTCTTTGCGGTGTCGATTCGCCCGGGAATAGGAGCCGATCCCCACGAAAGAGGTCTTTCCAATTCTACTCGTAACGTTTTAGCCGTCGACGCCATTTTGGACATATTCAGGTTGTTTTTCTTTCGAAAAGCCGGACCCTCTTTGGCGTTTGGGAAAGTAATGTTCCGATTTTGTTTGTTTTTCAGAAATTTATTCCCACCGAACTTGGTTCAAGCCAGTTTGGTCCAGTATCACACGGTGCTCATCGATCCGAAAAACGAATCCGTCCCGTTAATCGATTGGGAAATCACTCACAAATATTTCGACAGCATCAACATTTTGGGTTTGATTTGTTTTTCCGTACTTTTGGCACTCGCCGTAGGCTTGATGAACGAAAATTCTCGGCCGGTCGTGGATTTCTTCGCCACTTTGGAACGATCCATGATGATGGCGGTCAACTGGGTTCTCTGGTTAGTTTCTTCCGGCGAGTACGGATTTCGCTTTCGATGGAAAACCCGATCAGACGTTAATTTTTTCAGGTTTTCGCCGATAGGAGTTTTTTCTCTCGTCACGGCCAAACTTCTGGAAGAGGAAAATTTAGGACTTCTGTTCGAGCGATTGGGCCTTTACTTTATCACGGTCCTCGTCGGATTGTTCGTTCACGCGACAGTCGTCCTTCCGGGGATATATTTTTTTCTCACAAAAAAAACTCCTTTCAAATTTGCCGCCAACATGACGCAAGCTTTGGTTACGGCGTTCGGGACTGCTTCCAGGTAAGTTTCTTCAGTCGACCTCGAAACGATCGAGAGCCGTTTCGTTGTGATTTCATTTTTTCAGCGCCGTGACCGTCCCCGTGAGCATGGAATGCTTGGAAAAGAGAAATAAACTCGAAGAAAGGATAGTAAAGTTCGTCGTTCCTTTAGGGACGACCTTAAACATAGACGGGACGGCGTTGTACGAAGCCGTGGCCGTGATATTCATATCTCAAATTCGAGACGTCCCGTTTAATTTCGGCCAGTTAGTTCTCGTCAGGTAAAATCCCAAGTTTTCGTTCCGACTTTTCCCCCCCGGATTTCGTTTCTTTATCTTTTTTTTCTTTCCCGCAGCATCACGGTATCTGCGGCTTGTTTAGGAGGTGCGGGAATCCCTCAGGCAGGACTCATGATAATGGTCATGATTTTGACCTCTTTGAATCTTCCGCCGGAGGACGTCGGATTGGTCATCGCTATCGACTGGCTTTTGTAAGCTGCGACATCCATACCATCCACACGAATAAATCGTCTTATTTTTTCCCCCTTTTTTTTCAGAGATAGATTTCGAACCACCGTAAACGTGCTGAGCGATGCCTACGGCACGGGTATAATAGAGCATTACAGCAAAGAGGAATTGGCCAGATTATCCAAGGAAGCCGTCTATTCGCCATTAAGCCAGGAAGATATGGAACTCACTGCCAAAAACGTGCAATGCGAATAAAAATGATTTATCTCGAGTGTGATTAAACCAACGATCTAGTCGATTAATGCTGCATTAAGAAAAACGTAACAAGACTTTTTCCGATGTTTTTAAGTTTTTTTAAAATAGTCATACTGCAAAAGCTTTAATGTTAAGAAAAAGTTTTAGAAACGAATCGGAAGAAAACCAATTACATCTTTATCAGTTTGATTCATAGTTCCCTCTTAAAATTATGCGTTTTTATATCGAATTTTTCAAGAAAGTAGAAAGAATTCTACAAATATTGTTCTGTTACAGTGAAGATACAGAGGACTAATTACGTTTATGAATATGATTTATTTTGCAATTGTTAATTTCGAATACCAAGTAAAAATAAAAAACATTTTAGTGTAGCTGTTATTTAAATTTAACTACCCGATTCACTCTAATCGTCCAACCCTAAATAACCGAATCGGGCCTATAAAAATGACCTCTGGATACGGAGAGAAAATTAAATATATTTATATTTAAGATATAAAAACCGGGAGAGCGCGAACGCAGTCCCGACTACCAAAAATTACGCGCCCGAGATACCCACATTTGGGGTATTCGCAGGAGTCAACCAAACCGAAGTGCAATGGTAAGGCCTCGTCCCGGGGGAACCGCCTTCGTGATCACGGTAGCCCCTACGCCAGGTAAGTATGCTTTGCTCATCTCTCGACCTGCCACCGACTCTCTCTCCGACTCGATCCATCTGCTAAATTCCCACTTGATTCGACGTCGTTTTCTAATAATATCGAACCCTTCGATTAAATTCGATTCCACCAGGAATTTTTTCGTTAAAAAACGGACGAAAATATCGAAACGTTTGGGCTTTTTTTAAGTTTTACAATTTAAAAATAAATAAAACCTATTCGAAATCGAAAATGAAGAAAAGCGAACTCCGCCTAACGGGACAAACGTGAACCGTTAAGGGGCGGTCGTTTTCGAGCGGCGTCGCCAGAGTGCGACTCCGACTCTTTATTCGATTTCTTTAAAATAAAAACAATTCATATCGTAAAAAGTATTTGTTTAAAACTAAATAGATTGTAAATGCGCAGATAATATATTTTGATTTAGCGAATGATAGGGAAAAGTTTTAGCGGAAGGCGTCGTTTCGTGGACGTGGACGCATACGAATCCGAAACTCCGAAACGCAGCGCACAGCTATTCTTAATTCGCTAGGCCAACATCCAAAAATAGTTCACTTACGTAGTTCATCTTGCACATTTTCATTTATCTGTTTATTTAGTTTTTAACTTTTTAACGCTTTCGTTTTTTCCCCTTTAAATCGCGTAATTTCGGTGGTCCGGTCTTGTTAACCGCATTTTCGACTCAATATCCGCTTCTTATATTCCAAAGTTAAACTTTATACGTAATCCAGTAAGTTTTCTTCTTCATCTTCTTTTATTTTTCCCCTCTTTCTTAACCTAAATATTTAAGTTACCGAAACGAATAGTACGACGTGTATGTGAAGTTTAAAAAAATCAATAAAAAAATAATGTCGACCGCATTTTGCATTTAAAGAGTGAATCAAATCGATTATGCCTTTGCGAAAAAAAAGAAAAAAAGAATGAAAACGTTTTGAAATTGATTTGCAATAACGAAATGCTCCATTTTTAATGTTGTATTTTTTAATTTATCCTTTTTAAAAAATCCGTCCAGATCGGATTCCGTGTAAACGATGGAATAATTGTTTTCAGCGGAGGATAAGGCGCCCATGTAAATTTAAAGAGCTCAGGAGGATCGTCGCCTTTAAAAAAAATGAAGTTTGAATTCTATCGATTTTAAAAGAAGGAAGAATCTTTGAAATTCGGACGAGATTCGAGGTGAGTGGTTTAATTAAAGAAAAGAAATGATCGAAATCGGAAATTATTTGGATCGAGATGAGATGAGCCGCAATGCATTAACCCGACAATAGAGAATAAATTGTCAAATTGTTGACCTACTTTGCACTTTTTTTCGGTTAATTTTAGATTTGAGCGCCGCGATCGAAAATATCTCTTTGTTTTGATATGTCAACGCGGGATCCTTTAAATACGGAACGGTCACGTTCCCTTTTTTTTAAATGTTTCCAGGTTTTCTCAAATGCATCACATTTACACGGGAGGAAAAGGAGATCCCCTTTGTCCTTTAGGTTTTCATCCTCAAGTCCGATGGCCCACGAGGTGTAAAAGATGCTTTAGGTAAGAGGAGAATTCGTGACCGAGCCGAGCGATGACCGAGTTAACCCTTTCTTACTTTTCTTCTCCCGCAGAGATTACAAAGAACACGGAGGAAAATCCAAAGAAAATGAATCGACTTTACGAAAAGATGAGGTCACCATGTCGACCCCGAGCTTGTCTTCTTGGAGTTCCCCTTCCTCTCGGAGCAGAGAAGAAGGAAGATCTTCGTCTTCGTCTTCCTCCGACTCGGGAGTCGGTTCCAAAAGTTCGTCCTCGTCTTCGTCCGAAGCCCGCTCGTCCGCCGCCTCCGCCTCCTCCTCCTCCTCCAGGTAAATTCGTCTTCTCGTCCGAGAGACAAGATCATTTTTTCGGTTTCGTTATCCATCGTTTTTTCGTTCGGATCAGGTTCGGGAGCAGCGGGAGGTCTTTGTCTTCCTCTTGGACGTCGACCCCGGATCTGGGCAAGTTGGACGACGGGGAAACGCCGACCATATCGGTGACGTTGCCCAGACGAAGAGCTACAGCGGATCTTTCGAGCACTTTGGACGCCGCAGCCAGATCCACCGAATTCACGGTGAGAAGAAGAACGAGCGCTACGGATCTTACCAAAATTGGGGATTCCTCTTCCGGTTCCAGAACGAGAAGCGCGTCGTCCGGTCCGGAGGCGACGAGATCCAGGTTATTATTCGCGGCCGAGCCTTCCCTTGCGAATGGCAGCCATCCATCCCTTTTGTTTTCCTTTTCAGGACGAACGCCGCGGACGGAGAAAGCAAACCGACCGTCAAGACCAAAGTTTCCAGCGGCACCAACACGACGGAACCGCTCAAATCTCTAACGAGACCGGCATCGAAAAAAATCTCGGAAACCAAGAAAACTGTAGAAATCAATGGAAAGCCGCCTGGGAAACTAAAAAAACCGGAAGTAAAAGTAACGGACGAAGATCCCTCTAATCCCGAAGTACAATTTATTCTCAAAGTAAAATCCTCTAAATCGGAGTCGACCAAAAAGGTTCGTTTCCTTTCGGCCGACCGGGACACGGAAAGATTAGCGTAACGAAAAGGAAATCCTTTTTCAGGCGGCTCAGGTGATAAGGCAGACTTCTTCCGTGCTCATTCCTCCACACGGCAGCAGCTCCAGTTCTTCCGGCACGGACGATTCTGTCGAAGACGACGACGACGGCACGAGCGTCGCCGGTACCGAAACCACCGAAACCACCTTGGTAGGCGATAAAAACGACGCCGAACTTCAAGAGCAGGTAAATCAAAATCTCCGACCTTTTCCTCGCCTCTTTTTTTATTTATTTTTTATTTCTTTAACTCGTCGCTCGTCGTTTCAGATAGAGTCGCTCAAAAACGAATTAGAAACGTGGAAATCCAGATGCGAAAAGGTCGAAAGGGAAAAATCCGATATTCTCCTGAGGAGGCTGGCGTCCTATGACACCACCTCCTCCAAAACCGCTGCCACCGAGGTAAACCACGACAAAACCAAGAAATCAAAAAAAACGGATTTAACGTTGGAAAATTTTCTTACAGGTTTTGAAGCTTCAACAAAAAGTAAACGAACTCTCCACACAATCGGAAGATTTAAAAGACGACAACAAAAGTTTATCGTTGAGAGTTAAAGAATTGGAAAAGGAACTGGAACAGCAAAAGAAAACGGACGAACTCGCCAGAAAAGTGGAAGAACTTCAGGTAACATTGTCGTAACATTTCTTTTTTTCTTTCGGAGATTCACGCTCGTTTCCTTTCTTCAGGCTAAATTAACGGCCGCAGAAACGTTGTGCGAGGAGCTCATGGACGAAAACGAAGATATGAAGAAGGAACTCCGAGAGTTAGAAGAGGAAATAGAAGAGATGCAAGACAATTTTAGAGAAGATCAAGCGGACGAATATTCTTCGTTGAAAAAAGAACTCGAACAGACGACTAAAAATTGCCGAATACTTTCCTTTAAGCTCAGAAAGTCGGAAAGGAAAGCGGAGCAATTGGAATTGGAAAAGATAGAAGCGGAAAAAAAATATAAAGAGGTAAGTCGAGGTAAAAAGCGACTGCGAACGAGCAGACATTAAAACGAGAAACGACCGTTAAGTTCGTAGGGCAAAAAGGACTCGACAGCATGGAAAAAATGAAGAAGCTCGAAGCCGATTTAAAAGTTGCCAACGAGGTGGCAGCGAGACTGACCAAAGAATTAGAAGATGCCAATTCCAAACTCAAAACCAAAGATTCCAAGGACACGAAAAAGACGCCGCTTTTAGGAAATTTACCAAAGTTGGGATCAGGCGAGGTAACCGAATCATTTATCTTATTCCTGCGCGACGAGACGAAAAATCTAACGAGCTTTCTCTACTTTTTTCGCTTTAGAAAGTATCCAGAGCTTCCTTGACGAGGGGCGGCTCGCAGGACGATCCTCAGCAACTTCTAAGGGATCTACAAGATTCTTTGGAAAGAGAAGCAGATTTAAGGGAACAATTAAGGTTCGCGGAAGAAGAGGTAAAAATTCCGATTAAACAAAAATCTTTTTATGACTTTTCATCTTCCGGCGATTTTATTTTATCTCCGTCACACTCGGTCATTCTTTACCAGAAGTAGGAACTGATTACCTCATGAAAAAAGTGTTTTTAAATTTTTTAGCTCGATCACATGATCCTGAAAAAGCAGTTGAAAAAATTAAAGAAATCCAAGACCCTGGAAAATCTTCATTTGGAATCGACGAAATCTGTTGAAATCTCCGACGAGGAGATCTCAAGCACGATTCCTTCGAAAAAAAATTTCGATGGCTCGTCTTTAGAATTCGAATCTAACGATTACGATGCGAAAATCGAAATTCTGAGAAAAAAAATACATCCGTATTTACCGGAAACCCTTAAACAAGTTTTCGAAAACTGCCTAAACAAAAAACTTCCGTCGAGGGAAAGCAACGTGCAAACGGACGAACCGAGAGTTCGAGGAGAATACGTTCAAACCGAGAGTTTCGTAGAAAAACTCGACAGAGAAATCCAAACCGAAAATACCGAACGAGCGGAGAAAAATTCTCAAACAGACGTCGAGGAACTTCAAGATCGACAAGTCCAAACGGAAAATGTCGTTACGGCGGAAACGTCGACGGAAACGGAAAAAATTAAAGACGAGATGGATTCCGTGACTCAGACGGATCCGGTAGAAAAAATGGATTCAGAAACGCAAACGGTCGTCGAATCGAAAACGTTGGAGGATTCGGAGACTCAAACGGATGAGGACGGAACATCGGAAACCGTTTCGGGAACGTTTCCGGAGAAAAAACTAGAAAATTTAACGAAATGTCTGGAAGAGCATGCGAACATGCTGGAAGAGTGCGCCGATTATTCGGCGGAGTTGAGGAAACGTTTTTCGAGCTTTCGAGAAAATTTGACGTGGGAAGTTCGAGACGAGGAGATTCAAACGGATCCGTTCTGGTTCCCGAACTGGAATCGAACAGGCCCGATTCCTTTCGGTTGCGGTTTGACTTCTTTTATTCCGGGCAGAAACCTCTTTTCGCCCATGGCGACTTTGCTCACCCCTTTAGGTATGATTTGGGGTCGCCGCGAGGACGAAACCCTTTTTCCCTTTATTTCTTTTAACGCTTTTACGATGGCAGTAGGATAATAAAAATATGACCGACCTAACTCCGTGTGTTATCTGTGTAACCCGTTCTGACGTGATTGTTGCAGGCGGCGAACCTGAGAAAGAAAGCTGCTCGCGTTGAGGAGGACAACGATTCTTTAGCTCTACAGCTCAAGAAAATGGCTACCAAAGCCAAAAGTATGTCGCATCTAAAACATCAACAAATACCTGCATTTCTTTTTCCTCAAGAAAATGGCTACCGAGCCAAATTTTACCCTTTAAGATTTTTCGTTGGAAGCTTTCGATTCAGCAAACTGAAAATAAAATAATGGCGGAATGCAAATATTTTTCATTTTTCATGAGGCATTTTGCCGATTGCTTAAGCGGTCCTCATGCAAAACATTGGCCGCTTACTTGCGTTTAAGTTTTCAATTTTCGTTTTCCCGGGATCAAATGTAAATAATTTTAGGATCGCGACCCTTTTTCCTGTTTCGTCCTTTCACTTTTTGCTTCGTAGCCGTTTTCTTCAGCATTTTTTTTATTCAATGATACTAACCGTCATTTTTATTAACGATCGTGCCGTTTTTCGTTTTCAGTTTTCCTGTAATTAACAACGATTAACGAAGAGATGTGACGTATTTTTTTGTGTGTGTGAAGTGAAGAGTCCTCAAGATTCGGATTCGATAAACCATATTAATTTGAATTTGGTTTTACGGAACCGGGGCTCAACATTTGATCGTTTTTGCAGCCGGAAGGAGGCACAGTCCGAGCCCGACGGCGAACAGGTTGACCCCGGAACCCGTCGTCGAAAAGGACGAGGGAATCTCGGACGAGGAGGATCCTGCAGAACTGAGGCTGCTGTTGGAGCTTAACGAACAGGTAAACCGTTTGATTTCTCTTCCTATCTATTAACGCTCGATACGTTCGTTTCTTTAGGAATCTGCCGTTTTAAGAAGAAAAGTGGAGGAACTGGAAAGCGACTCCGAAAGTAACAAGAAAAAGATCAAGGACCTCGAGGAAAAGCTGACGGCGGCAACGGCGGTCAAGAAACCCGGAATAATGTCAGGCCTCGGAGCAGGCGCCTCCGCTTTAGACAAACAGAAAATGAAAGTCATGGAGGACGAGATGTCGGAACTAAGAAAGAAATTAATAGAAAAGGAAAGGGACATCGAGAGGTTGCACAACGAGGTTCAAATGTCTGGCAAAAGGCTAAAAGGACCTTTGATCAAGAGCAAGTAAGCGAAAAGTCGTCCTTTTTTAGAAAAAAACTCCCGACCCCAACTTTTTTTGATTCCCAGGTCTTTGGATTCTCCGACCGAACAGCAAACGTTAGATTTGAAAAGGCAGCTCCAGCTGGTCGAGCAAGAAGCGGCCATTCTCCGGACAAAGATCACCACGCTAGAAACCGACAACGAAAAACTCAGCTCAGAAAACAAAAAGTTGCAACTGCTCAGAGGCACCAAAAAATCTACTCCTGCTTCGGAAAACGAAACGGCAGAAAAAATTTCAACTCTCGAGTCGAAATTGGCAGAATCGGAGAAAAAGGTAAAAATTCACATCGTGACGAGTTGAAACTTTAAAATAAAAAAAAACTAACGCGTTCGAACGATTCAGATTAAAGAGCTTCAAGAGAAACTGGACAAGGCAGAGTCCGGTGCCAAGAAAACCGGGCCGAGTTTCGGCAAAAGCACGGAACTCGACAAAGTGAAAAAGGAATTAAAAACGAAATGTGAGGAACTGGAAAAAATCACAAAGGAAAATAAAGAAATGAACGAAGGTTTAAGGCGTTTGAGGGAAGACGCGACGGGAAGCATTTTAGATTACTACAAAGCGAGGACGCCTAAAAAACCGACCGACATGCACACCAAACTACAAATGAAAAAAATGGTCGAAGATTTGGAAAACGAAGTGGGTAAGTAAAATTCCGAACCGAGAGGAAAACCTCGACGAGTCCCGTTTCTCGTTTCTCTTTTCTCCTTTTTTCGTCCGACTTCTTTTCAGGTGATATATTGGTCGCGTTGAAAAAATCCGAATCCGAAAAATCCTCTTCGACTGTCAAAACGAACGACGCCGACCTCGAAGAAAAAACCAAAAGGATTCAAGAGCTGGAAGAAAAATTAAAAGAACAAGAGGAAAAACTTGCGGCGGCGGACAAAAAACTCGCACAAGAGCAAGACGATAAGAAAAAAATTGAGAAAAAAATGACGGACGAAAAAGAATCAAAGAAAAAAGTCGAGAAAGATTTGACCGACGAAAAAGAAAAGTACAAAAAATTGGAAGGCGAAAAAAAGAAAATAGAAGACCAGAAAAAGAAATTAGAAGGGGATGTAAATAAAATAGAAAAGGAAAAAGTCAATTTGGGCAACGAGAAAAAACAATTAGAAGCTCAAATCGATAAACTTAATCTAGAAAAAAGTAAGCGGAATAATTTTTATTAGGCTACATTACCAAATCCTAACCGTTTATTTTTTCCTGTTTCAGAAAATTCCGTTTTAGCTCAGGACGAAGTAGCAGTATTTGTTAAGAAGTTAGAAAATTTGAACAAAGAACTAGAACAAGAAAAAGAGAATTCAAACAAATTAAAACAACAACTAGAAAATACAAACAAACTGGAGCAAGAGAAGGCGAAACTTCAAAAAGAAGTTACGGATAGGAACAAACAAATTTTAGAACTGGATAAAAAATTGAAGGAAAACGACGAGAAATTAAAAAGAGTGGAAAAGAATTTAGCGACCAACAAAAGCAAAATCGCCAAATTGGAAAAAACGGTCGAGGACCAAGATCAGATGAGAATAGACAGAGAAAATCGATGGAGAACCGTCGAAGAAGATTTAAGCGGGATGGAAGTTTTGAACGCGGGACTCAAAACCAAAATATCCCAACTCGAACAAGAGGTTGAAACCAAAAACGAGACCATTAAAAATTTGGTAAATTTAACATGCAAAATATCCTTTACTTGTTTTCAAACTTGATCCGAATCCAAAGATTTTGATTTTCAGGAAGAAGCTATCAGAAAAGAAAGAGAACGTGCAACGGATGCGACCATCAAAGCCGGATCGGCGGAAAAAAGAGAAATCACATCCTTGAGAGAGGATCTGACGAAAAGAGCCAAAGAGCTGGACGAGCTCAAAGAAAAATACGACAAGATGGAAAAAGCTAAAAAATCCATCGAGGAAAATCATAAGAAAATGGAATCGGAGATGCTCAAAGAAAAAGAAAATTTGGAAAGCAAGGCCTCGGATTTGGAAACCGATCTCAACGTAAAACTTTGCAGCCATTCTTATCTCTTTCCTCGCGATAAAATCAAATAAATTTTGTCTGTCTTTTTCAGGCCGAAAGAAAGAAAATAGAAAGGATGAAAAACGCTCACGAAAAAGAGCTGAGAAATCGAGAAACTGAACTGGCGGCTTTAAAAATAAAAATCCGATCTTTAGAACACGCAGGAACGACAACAAAGAAAGTCAGCGAATTAAAAGACGAATATCATGCCAAAATTCAAAGTGGGTTTCTTTTTTTTTTGTTTCCTTCTGAAAAAAAAAAAAAGCTAACGAGCTCCGGTTTTAAATTTTAGAACTGGAAGCGGAACTCGCCGCCGAAAAGCAAGAATACGAAGATTTAACCGTAAAATACGAACTATTGGAGGAAGAACACGTCGTGACGAAAGCTCAACTGGTCATGGAAAAAGAGCACATCCAGAGTCAAGTGGCGATTGGAAAGAGAGAAATAGAAAATCTCGAAATGGAATTAAAAACCCTAAGAGACACTTATAATTCTAAACAAGATCAGTGGATCAAAGAAAAACTCGACCTCCAGGTACGAAGGTATAACCTTTTCTTTACCTCGGATCCTCTCTAGCGCTAATGAAAATTTTTAAAACTTTCAGGAACAACTAAAAGAAAGCACGGAAAAAATAACCAGAGCTTCGGAAAGCAAATGGGAATTGGAAAAGGCGCGGATGAAAGCGATTAACGAGGAACAAATATCCATCGCGGATAAACTCAAAGCCCAAAACGATTCCATGATGGACCAGATGGAACACATGAGGAAAGAGGCAAGTCTACCGATTATCATTTCTTTTTCCAAGTCTTACCGAAACCCTTTATCACATTTAGAACGAAGAAGTAAGGAGAAAATTAGACGATTTCGATAAAGTTTCCAAAATTCAAAGGCAAATGACGGCGGATTCGAATCAAGTCGATCAGGAACTTCGAGAGGCGAGAGCAAAATTAGCGGCCGAAGAAAAAAATCACAAAAGCGAAATGGCAGCGTTAAAATTAAGGTACGAAAGCAGGGTCAATCTGATAAGCGAAGAGCTTCAAGCATCCCAGAGTCAGATCTCGAGATTCAAAAGAGAAAGAGACACGTTCAGGCACATGCTCGAAGAAGCTCAATCTCAAATGGCGGAGCTGAAAAGCGGAGCCAGGAACAGGGACAGCAGGACCAGCACTTCGGGGGACGAGGTATCTTCGTCTTTCCCTTTATTATAAAAAACCCATTCCGCAGGTTTCCTTTCATTTTTTGTTTTTAACTTCAGCTGGAAGAAAGCAAAGCCACCGTGGCAACGCTGGAGCAACAAATTTCGTGCATGGAGGACGAACTGTCCGAAGCGCGTCTCGAATGCTCAAAATTGAAAACGGAACTCGTATCCGAAAAATCCGCATGGGAAGTTAAACTCTCGGAACTTCAATCTCGAGTCAACGAGGTTCGCTCTTTCGATCCCCCTTCGCTTGATTTTTTAAAAGTCGAAAATCCTTTACAGCTACATTTCCTTTACAGCTGGAAGAAGAAAAGATTTTGTCGAGCGGAAGAACCAAGATTCCCGGATTAAGGACCAGGATGGAATTGGCCTGGCAGAAAGAGCGGGAAGATCAACACAGATTGCTGCAGGAAACTTCGACGCTCGCAAGAGATCTCAGGCAGACCTTGTTCGAGGTGGAAAGGGAAAGAGACAAGGAACGACTGGAAGCGAAAAGAAGACAGGAACAGATTAAAAAATCTTCGGAAGAAGAAATGGAAGAAAACCGAAAGAAAATCACGGAGGCAAGTATCTCGCCCGAATTTCAATCTCCGCTCTCATTTTTTTTTCCGCATTAAACGCTCTTTTTCTTTTCTCAGTTGCAATGCGATCTCCTCGAGTTAAGAGACGCTCACGCCAAGCTCAGGACCACAAACGAAAAGTTGAGACGCGAAAAAGAGCGATGGGAGAGGGAGAACAGGACGCAACAGAGATCGAGAACAAAGACTGACGACGAAGACAGGAAGCTGCTAAATCTGCTGGAAAATATTGATTCCCTAATGAAAGTTTTGCCGGAAGTTTTTGAAAAGAAAAACAGCGCCAAAAACTTGGAAGTGCCGACCAAACGAAAACCCGTAAGTAATTCCCGTATTTATCTATTTTAAAAGGGATTCGTTTTGTCGCTAACGGAAAGAGGAACTCGCAGGTCACGTCCAAGTCGAGAGAATCTTCTCCCGCAAACGGCGGAAGCGAAGAAGACGCCTCCATAAGACTTCAAGTAATCCTGCAAAGACTGAACGAAACCGCCGACGACATTCGATCTAAAACGGGAGAAAACGACGACAAAGACAAAGACAGGGGAAGAAGATCCGCGTCCGCAGGTTTCAGAAGGTAGAAAGGAGCCCGAGGAGAGTTCGGCTCTCTCACAAGTTCGATTAACTCGTCCCTTATTTTTCTTGTTCGTAGGGCCGCATCGACCGAATCCGATTCCGGCGTCGACTCCATCGTTACGACCAAACGAGCCGGGCCTCAAAGAAAACCCAGCCTCTACAGAAAATCTTTGTCTTTATCCGAAACCACAGGACCGGCCGTTCAAGACCAAGTAAGCCGAAATTTATTATTATTCATAATTAAAGTCTTACAAAAATATGATAAATGCAAGTGTCAAAAGTAAAAAGAGACTGTATATAAAAAATGAAAATAATGCGGGCCACGGTCCAGGGTCACGGGCGTGAGCCGACACTGCATTTTGAAAAGAGAAACTTGGAAATGCCACACGCGGCCCACGTAAAATTAACGGTCACAAATATTTTCAGATCATATGGAAAGACGAGGAAAACGAGGGGAGCATGACTTCTCTGGAAGAACACGTCGACAGCAGGTTAAAAAATTTGGGTCGGCGAGAGGCTTCAATGGATTCCAGGCTGAGCGGAGGTTCCACCCAATCCGAAGTCTTGGCTGGAGACAAAAAGAAAAAGAAAGGACTTTTTGGTAAATTTAAAAAATTGACCAAAAGCAGGAGCATAGACGACGCCAACGGAAGTCAAGAAGACTTTTCCGTCAAGGTAAATCAAAGAATTTAAAAAAAAAAAAAAAATTAAGGGTGATCGGCAACGGAATGATTTTTTTTCCAGAGCGTCGGCGGATCGGACTCCGACATGAGCGTCGCAGGGGATTCGGATCCGAGAGGCAGCAAAAAGGATCTCAAAGACAGGATATCGGGAATGTTCAAAAAAGGATCCTCCTCGAGAAGTAGCAGGTAGTAATTCGAATTCGAGTAGAAAACAAACTTAACAACTTGTGTTTAAAAAAAATTATCGCGAATTTTAGCTTGGAACGTTCGGAGAATGCCAAATCTAAAACTTTACCGAGAGCCAACAGTTCGACGAGGAATTCTCCTGCGGTAAGTCATCCTTTTCCAGCCATCGAAATCGGCAACAACGTATCGATTGCCATTTTTTTTCTTTTTTGCAGAGAAGTGACACGAGTCAAAGCTCTACTCTCGGAAGACCTCTCGACAAAACCAAAAATCCTGCGGCCAATTTGCTCAAGAAACCTTGACACTCGAAAAACCGGAACAACGTAATAAATCCGAATCAATATTTTTATCCTTTTTTTATGCGGAAAGTGCAAGTGGAAGGAAAAAAAAAGGATGTAGAAAATATAATAAAAAGAAGGAGAGATTGCATCAAACGGTCAAACGTTACATAAAAACCGTAATAATTATTTGTAAGAGAAATGTCTAGGAAGATGATATTTGAACCGACCTTGTCCTCAAAACCTTTCCTTGCATTTCATTTTACGTAGGTAGTCGGTGCTCGGTTAGAATCGACCAAACACGACCTTGATATTACAGTTCCGATTTTTCTCGGAACGAGTCAAATATCAAATCCTTTTCGATTCTTTCACGATGCGATGACGAATCACAAAACCGTCTTTTTCCTTCGAGTTCGCTTTCGCTCGAGTTTTTGACTCTTTCGCGTTGGGACTTTTCGAGAGAGCCCGGGCACTCTCGCAACAACAAAAAAAAAAAAAGGGAACGAATCGGTTAGGTTGCAATTATTTTCGGTCGATCGAACAAAGTTTGCTGAAAAAGTTGGATATCAAAGACCTTGTAATTAAAGAGACGATTCGATTCGGCTCGTTGGGATTTCAAGGTCGAAACCGTCCGAAGAGGACTAGACCAGAATCGGCAGTTTATTATTATCAATTTTTTTTTTTTTTTTTTTTTTTTTTGAAAAAGAAGAAAGCTCTTGCAAAGTCATCGTCCGGAATGTGGCAGGGTCGGCGAGGCTTTCGGCGAATGAATCACAACGTCCATCAGCCTTGGACCACTTTGCACACTCGACAATTACAAAACTTATTTAATATGGAAATCCCTCGTCTTTGGACTCTCCGTAAAAATAATTGAAATATTTTCGACGAGAGGTAAAGAATGGAAATAATTTATCGAGCGTTTGAGATGAGCGGTCTGATTAATTCGGTTTTTCTAATTACCGTGAACCTATATTTTCATTGCTCGGTAATAAATTTAAAAGTCAAAACGCTAGAGATAATTTGACGTCGTCATCTCGTTTAAATTTCAAAAACCCCGTCCATTAGTTGGATGAGATCATTTTAAAATATTTACGAAAAATTAAAAAGAAGTTGAGGAAATCCGAAAGAGTCATCAAAGGAAGGTTTTATAGAGATCTTCTTTGTGGAAACAGAAGAATGGTTTCGCTTCCGGTGGTATCGGCCCGAAAGAAAAGAAGGGCTCGAACCTTGACCGTCGCGGCCGATCGATCTCGGCTAAATTAAATTTTTCGAAACGGACCAAATCTCGGCCTACCGTATTCTATTCTAAATTTTCGGGCTCGATCCGGGGCTAGCCACCTTTTGATATGGGGCCCCTTAACGAGCCCCTCCTCTCGTCCTCTGCAATATTTACTTTCCAATTTTAGTAGGGATATGTTCAGAGTACCTCGCCCGCTTTTTTTCCTTTGTAACAACTCCTTGAAAATCAAAGAGACTTCCAAGGGAATCGTCAGGATCAAACAAAAACTCGCACGATTTTGTTAAAAAAAGTATCTCCAATTTTCTGTTTGGTCACTGGGCCGATCTTACACGGCTTATCGGTTAATTCGGGTTTTTCAAAGACGAGATTTTCTTTTTAAATGCGACGAGAGGTGAAATAGTAGGTGCGAGAGGTATTTTATTAAAAAGACTCGATTCGAGAGGGAATCCGGCAAGAATCGCAAACAACTTAGAAGGAATGTTTCGAAAGAAGGAATCGTTAGATGACCGATAACGGTATCTAGAAAGAAATGAAATCGAAATAACTCGAAACGAGAGTAATTTTATCACTGAGCATGCGCGATACTGGAAAACGGCACGCGTAGTTTAGAAAGTGAAAAAAACCTTCACGAATCCAGTTGCTAGGATAATTTTATGTGGTGTGTGCCGTTTTTCGTCGGGCCTTTCCGTCCGTCCGTGCCTTTTTTTTTCCTTTTTTTTTTACGTTGGCGATTTTCTCCGGTCGTTTGAGTGCGAGTGAAAATATTTCGTTTGGTGAGTGTGTGTGAGTTATTTTATTACTTTTCAAAATGGATTTATCGGATATTCTCAGTATCGGATAACCTTTAACGGATAAATTCTTTCCGGAGAACCTTCGACCGACAAATGGTAAGTATTTCGCAAGAGAAGAAAACTAAAAAGACGTTAATTATCGAATATTGCAAAACCATCAAAACTAATTAAGTTAAAATGGAAGATTCTTTGTGCGGGATCGACATTAAAAACAATGATGCAACCGTATAATTACTTGGCAAAACCGTTTACGGACGAATTTAAAAATTATACAAGAAAAGGAAAAGTGAGGAATTAATAAATGACTCACCTCGGGATCCTTTTTAATCCTGACTAATGGACTGCCAGCGGGATGGACGCAGGCATGCGAACCTTTTTATTCTTAACTCTGAAAGAAAGAAAAAATTCCGATTACAAGAGTCGTCGTAAATACCTGTAGAGCCATAATTCAAAGGAGATAAAATTAACATGAGAATAACATTATATAAATCAGATTAAAAAGGGATCCGAGAGAGTGTGGGCCATGGTTGCATCGTTCGCAGACTCCGAACGGCGTGGGCAGGTTTTCTCGTTTCCCTTTTTTGCCTCGGAGGAAATCTTCCTCGCATAAAACAAACTTTATTATTAATAACAATAGCTTATTAACAAAAAAGAGAAAAAAAATTTCAAATAATTAGATAATAGTTCTCACCGTGTTATGAAAGGAGCGAAATTAGTGACAGTTTCACAATATGGTAACCGCCGTGAGATAAACCACTCGGCTACCGTGATGCAATTTTTATTTATAAGGGAGCTTCCATTTTTTATTTTCCTAACAGAAATCCCAGCTAAAATCTTGATAGGAATCAAAAATGTAAGAGACGACCATCCTCATTAATAGGCGATTTCAATTAACTAACCCTTAACCCGATGATTAACTACCGCTCGATTTAACAGGTTTTTATAAAACGATTCTTCTTTCCAATTTTTTTTCCCCTGTCGGCTAAACGGTGTCAGGCACCGCGAAGAGAAAATGAATAGATCAACGAGTTACGGGTTGTGAACCTCGTAAAACGTGACATATTCAGCAGGGACCTATCCTATTTCTCTAATTAAAATTCACCTGATACTGGCAGTTTGGCACCGATTTCTAAAGAAACAACAGTTAGACCATGCGAAAATCCGTTGTCTTCTTTGTCCGGTATAGCTAACGGGATTTTTTAATTTTAATTTAAAAAAGCCGGCAAAATTTTTTCGAGTCCGTTCGGACCGGAAGTGTTAAAAGATTTTAGACTCACGATCGAGATTCTTTAGGTCCGAACGGTTTAGCGTCTTTTTTTCGTGCGCTTTCACTCTTGCCAAGACAAGACTATTACTTAATCTTTCTCGAAAAGTTAACGGAGACTCCTCTTGATAAGGATGTGGGGACGTTTCCGAGGCGACAAATGCAAATATGCAAATAAATATTTTTTTTTCCTAACCGTATAATAAAATCCCCTTTCTCTTTTCCTAGTACATTATTCGCTTCATCGACTCGAGCCGAAAAAAATCTCGAATATTTTTTATTTGCCGACGATCGTTTCTTTGTTTGACGGATTCATTTTTTTTAATTTAGAAATCGATCGCCCGACATGTGTCGCAAATATTTTTTCTTTTCCCCAGCAATAACTCTCTGCAAAATCAAAGATTTATCTGGAAATAGTGACCGTTTACTAATTCCGTCGTTTATCGTATTTAACTGGATTTGACTTTCACTTGTGTAAATAAACATATCATCAACTCGGTACTCAGGATTCATATATCTCGGAGCGATTTTTAAACAGGCGGAACTTAAATGCGGATACCGTTTTCTTTCTGAGCGAACCCCGATTAAAACGGATTTAATTAATGATCGACAAGAGGAGCACGGTAAACCTTTCGATGGAAAAACAATGTTTAGATGAGACGAAGGCAGGTTAGATAACGAACCTGCTAATATTTTAATAAAATAAATAACTCGTTAGGCCACGTAACAAAATGATATAACCCGAGTTAAATATCATATGCATATGTTACTGCCTCATCCTTACGCTCGATTCCATCACGAAAGATAAATAATGTCAGTTAAATGCTATTAGTGCTACGTTACGACACATTTCGCAAAATCGGCCTCCTCAAAGGTCAACGTCCAATTCGGATATTTTAGAAAAAAGTTGAATAATCCCAGAAACGACAAACTCGTTTGCGGTTATTCCAGGATTCGTCGTCACGATCGACCAATTCCATTTTTTTTTTTGATGGGCGTCGAATTCGGATCGTTCTTTTTGCGAATTTTCCAGATGCCGGAAACAAATTTTTCCTTTCATTCGCATTTGCCACGCCTCTAAATTCCGTTCTAATTTTACTCGAGGCTTTGAATCCCTGCGCACAGACGATCCTGATGACAGGAGTGTCCCGCAACACGGGTAACGAACAAATACGGAATAACAATCAAAGAGTTTAAGTTCAACGCACTCGCCTGCTAAAAAACTCTAAACGTTACCCGCGTGGACGACGCTCTTTTTTTTTGTCCGATTCTTCTTTTCCTCGGCGAATCGGTAAAAAATAATCGGGGAAAAGCGTAGGAGTTTCTCCTTGAAACGAGCATGGTGCAAAGCTAATACGAATAACCGGCAGTGACGTAACCTTAACAAGAGAGCTACGTCACCGAAAATTTTAGAAGAAAATCCAACTCCGGACGAATTCGTTTCCTTGATGAAGTTACAAAATAATTTCTCGAATAATGTTTGGAATTGGATTGTGTTTTCTTTGCAGAGTCCCTCGATCGAGATTTAAAAAAAAATCCCCGTTTGGCAGCAAAAGTTTTAAAGTAGATCGACAGCCCATTAAAGAAACCTGCCGGAAATGGCAAAACCTTATCGGAAAATGATTACCCTTCTGGTTTTTACGTCACTCTCATCCCCATCTAGGCTGTGCATAGAGTAGATAGGAGAAGCGAGACCGGAACTCGAGACTCTGCTTAAAAGAGAAATCGAAGGGCACGTTTTTAACATCTTTTTCTTAACCGTCGCAATCGATTAGATCCGAGCGAATATCGATTCGATTAATCGAAAGATTCGGTATCGGCACGATCGAACCGAAACAATGACCCGCATCCTTTAAAAAAAAAAAAAAAAAAAAAAAAAAAGAGACCTCGCAATTTTCCTCGGTAATTAACTCTGCACATAATGATTTTATTAGTCGAGTTTGAAAATTTTGTAACCGCGAGTTTTGTTCCCAGAGAAGCTAATTATGCAACTTTAAATAAACTAAATAAAGATGTGAAATTTAAAACGTCAAGCCTATTTCTCACTATTGGAAAGGAATTTTCTGGCTGTAACATTTTTTAATATTCTTAAAAGGCAGGACTCCCGACTTGAACGTGTTACTTTTTTATTCTTCTCGGTCGACGCCTTTCTTTGTTTTTATGAATCATTCTTTTTTACGCGGACGGAGGCAGCGAATCCCTTCTAGGACGAACCCAAATCCCACCTGAATCATCCGTTTCTATTTAAAAGTGTTTAATGGGAACCGAAGGTGATCTCGTCCTTCTTTCGAATCCTCCATCGATAATCTTCATTATTTTTTATTTTAAAGTGAATAATAGAAAGTGTATCGATCGTTCTGTAATCTTCCAAACGAATTTGTGGCTCAACAATTTAAAGCCTACAGACTCTCTAATTCACCGTTAATGAAGACTTGGCCGACGATGTGTGACACTCATCGTTACTATTATCATTAACATACTTAGAGTATTTTCAAATTCTACTTACTCCATTTCTTCAATTATATTTAATACAAACTTAAACGTTTAATTTTTTAACGATTTAGTAAAGAACGAATCAATTGAACCCTTCAAACAGTTTATGTTTTCTTCAATGTTTATAACAAGAAAAGGACTGCTACCCTTGAAAAATTCCAAGTCCAAATACAAAAAACAAAACTATCTCTTTTCCTATTTGCATGACCCAATTTTTTTTTGAAGGAGACTTTTCTTAAATAATCCAAATTGAATCGGTAATAATGTTAAAAAACAATTAATTTAGTTTATGGGTATTAATCGGTAAAAACTCCACCCGTCAGGGTCGAGGCGGAAGGTCGAAATCTCCATTTCGAGTCCGAAAAAAGTTAACGGAAAAAAAGGTTCGATCCCGAAAATAAAATAATTTTCGTAAAGAGCTGAAACAGATTTAAGTAGCCAGATAACTAGTTAATCCAGTGTTGATGAAATCAATCACGGTATCTTAGATATTATACACATCAGCGAAAGTGTTTTTAACGTGGATTCGAATGGAAAAGAATCGGCCGGCCCGAGTAAATCGAAGCCGCGAGTAATTCGTCTTAGAGATTTATCGTTTCGCCAGATGATAAAATTAAGAAAACGAGCCTGGCAACGAATATACAATCGGATCCTTCGTCTTTGAAATAGTAAAAAGAATACGGGCCGATTTAGGTGAAGGAAAGTAAGATTATATATTTTCGATTTCGTTTCAGGCCTTCTCATATTAAATGCTTTCAGGCGATTTCGTGTTTTTTTTCTTCTCGTATCGACTATAACAGTTTCTTTTTTCTCGTTTCAGGAAAAAATGATATCCAGGAGAAGGATTTTGTCGAGATCGCGGGACGATCTCACGAGCGATCCTTCTTACCCGCCGGAAGAAGAGGAGGACGTCTGGTTCCAAAAGGATAAACTCTTTAAGGTAAATTCCGAACCGAAAAGGGTTTTTCGATTCCTTTCTTTGGCGACGTTTAGAGTCTCCTACGGTTTCGACGAATTCGACCTTGAAATAACAGACAACACCTATGTTAGGGCGTATCCCGTTTCGATCCTCTTCCTGTTATTTACGGAACGCGACTCTTGGAAAGCTAAGCACGAAAACTTTTTCGTTGTGACACACGAGTCGACTTTTTTTTCTGTAGCCTTGTTCTTTTTCCCTCGTGCATTGTTTCTTCGATCCTTATTTATAATCTACTACGAGCTACTTAACGGTGTTTTTCTTTCTCGGCCGCAATTTTTTTTATTGATCGAAACGAGTCCTCGCTTAACCTGGCAACGATCGGCTTCTATAGTTCGAGTAAAAAGGATTGGCAAATCCAGCTTCAAGTACAACGATCCTTCGGTGAATTATGGACTGCGTTCCATAAAAAAAACCCAAACAAACTTCCCTTTTTGTCTGCTATAGAGGAGATCTTGCCTACACGGTTTCATCTCCATGCTTAATAAGCGGTCACGATGAACCAGAAAAAGACAGCACGACCGCTTCATCTTTTTTAAGACGTCAAGTCCAACAAAACCGATCTAAGTTTCGAGGGACATTTTCACTCCCTCAATATCCACTCGATAAATGCATCCGAACTTGAGCTAATAAATCCATTTCAGTTAGAAATCGAATCGACGAAAAACACCAGGATTTTCGGCAAAGTTCGATCCAGGAAAAGTCCGGATTCTAATCATCGCCGTCACAGTGTCTCGGGGGAAAATCCCCGGTTTTTAAAAGAATAGGTTTTAAGGAAATATCTTTCGAGATAATTAAGTCGACCCCGTCATTCGGATCGATCCTAATTTGGGAGTAAGTAATCGTAGGATATCTCATTGTCCGAAGAGAGAACAGGTGGAGAGGTAAAGATTTGGAATTACAAGAAACAGGCGATAAAAGGATAAGTGAAAGCCGAAAGACGGAATCCGTACAAAATATTGCGGAAGTGGATCCTAGCTCGAGGAAAAATTAAATTAATTCGATACCTCCCCCAAAATATTACACACTTTTATTAATTCTTTTATTTTTCGGCCAATCCTAATCGGTTCGACTTTTTTCTTTCTTACCCTGCAAAAAAAATGAGTTATAAGTTATTGAAAAGAGTCGAAAAAACTCGAGTTGACTCTTTTTGACTCAGATTTGGCGAAAAATTGACTTATTTAACTTTTTTTTTTTTGCAGGGTATTGTTGGAATCTTTCTTATTTCTTTATCAAAAAAAAAAAGTTTGATAAAATGGCAGCCAGACAGACAGACACATCTATTAATAACAATTACGATGATGATAAAGAATTCATTTAAAATAAGAATTTATAATAAAAAAAAAAGTAATTTTATATTTGTTGTAATTTCTCACGGATGATCTTGACATTTTTATTCATTAATGATTAATCATAAGAAGATTTTAATTTCAATTAAACAATTCATTATTATGTTATTCTTATTATGATTTATTTGTCGTCATCGTAAAAAGAAGTAGTTAAAAAAAGGAACGGAGGCGTCGAAACTCGACTTCATTTTAATAAAAACATTTTTATTTTTCCATAGTTTTAACATATAAATATAGGTTAGATGGAAAGTTAGATTATTAAACGTTAAAACGGAATAACCCCCAGGATACTCTATTTTGGAATTAATAGAAAGTCGGCAGAAAAGGAAAAAACGGACAAAGAGTTTTTCGAAGAAAAATTTGAAAAAATGGATTCGAAATAAGGCAGATAGAAAAAAATGTGTAGCGGTTTGTAAATGGAAACTGGCTTGCCTTGACGTAACGAGAGAAAGTTATTCCAGTCTAAAATCTAAATTGAATGCCTTCCATTCGAAAAGAATCCATATAACTTTATTCATTTTATTTCCGAGTTTCGATCCAGATAAAAAGACTTTGTAGGCGGAATGCTCTCCACGTTTAAACCTCTTCTTTTTAAATTCCACCTTTTCCAAACTTTAAGAAAAAATCCAAATATTTCAGTTATATTAAAATACTTCATGGACATGCGCCGGTGTATTTTATTTATTTTAAATTGCATCTTGTAATACTGCATAAAAAATCCCTTTTCTTCTCCGACAACCTTCGGGACCCTGCGAAAAATCCTAATTTCAAAATTATTTTTCTTATACTTTTTTTTACGTCAGCATCTATCAGAACTAAGAAAGATCTTTTAAGAATTTATAAAGCGAGAAAAAAAGATTGTTTTTTAGGGAATATCCTCACCCGCCGGAAATCATTAGAATAAATCCGCAAAACTTTATATTTGGCTTCAATTCCAGGCGTTTTTGCCTGCAGCCTCTTTTCGCTTGACAGGAATAAAATGGACAATTTAAATGTGTGGAAGTCTGTAAAATGAAAAGTTTTTATGGGAATTGTAGCGTAAAAGGATGGGGGGAAAAAGATGATGCGGTATTAGACAAGTTATCAGGACATGCGTAGCATACGAGTTTAATTACACAGTTTTTATTTTTTAAGCGCACCTTTTTGTTCTGCCTCGTTAATTTTCACTTTCCCTCGTAATAACGGTTTTAATGCTCGATACCTCGGTTTTCCTTATTAGCCTCTTTTGTTTTTGCCTGTGTCATTATCGAGATTTCACGATTCCGACAAATCATCGGGAAACCATTAGTTTTATTAGTTTCATTTATTTCCGGTAATACATGCAGTATTTATAAAATCCAAAAACAAGATTAATGTAACGGCCGTGATGGGGCAATTTTTTGGACGAGTCTTATTTTCACCATGTTTAAATAAATTTAAAAAAATCATGGGCGCCTTTATTTGGTTTCGACATAATGGAAACGAGACGAGATTTCTTGAACCTAACCGATGGATGTCAACGTGAAGGTTCGCCGAGTTTTGGAAAACCGCAAAGAAACCATTCTCGACTTTTTGCGGTCCCACATTTCCTAATTACGGGTTTCATTTTTTCTTTTACTATTTCGTAAAGCCGTTCGGGAGACAAAATCCGATATTAATTATTTTGCTATGCGTAAACACGACAAACTGCCATCATTTGATAAAATCTTTTTACTTTCGATGTATAAGAATGAAAAAGAAAGTTGTGGGATTTAATTTCTTCTGTTACTATGTGTTAATCTCTCGGTGCGAAAATTCCTTTTAAATTTCAGAAAACGTCCTGAAAATAAATACATCTGGATCGATGGACGGATAAAAAGTCGCGAAAGAAAAAAACGACTTGAGAAAAAAAACGGGTGTGGCGGATATACATTAAATTTATAGAGCGAACCCGAATCACCGCTTATGATGTTTATACGAGTAAGATAATAATTTTATAATTACTTAATATGTATCGAAAACGTCCAAGTTGCCGATATCGGGCGTTCAAGGATTATTCCTCTCCTTATTAAATCGAGTCGCTAATATGTCAGGTATTCATTTTTGCCGATTTTTTTTAAATCAAGGACGTCGCTCGGCCGGCTAGGATGACGTAAAAGCGGACACGACCACGTCTGGGCTAAAAACAGGATCATCTACCGATAGATCTTTCAGATGGTGTCGATCGAGGACCGGTCTTGGGTTCCTAGTTAGGATATCGTTCCCTGTCGACGATTTCAATTTTCAAACTAGAAAGAAAAAGTTAAGAAAATCCAACGGGATTTAATCGATGTAAATTGGATCAGTTTTTTTTTTGCCGGTGCATATAGATATGGAATTTTTGCGGGCGACCTTGTCTAAACCGGCCTTGTTTATCAAATCTGTCGGTCGAGATTTCCAATATTATAATTATACATAGAATGCACGATATATGATTAAAAGGAGAGAAGTGCCGTGTTATTATACAAGTGGAAGTGGAGCTTGGGAGTCGGGACTGAGTAGCCGAGGAGACCTTGCCTTCGGTTAGTTGGCACCTTGGTCGAAATGCCAAACATCTAGATTATTTTCGTTGCGATGACTGCGCTCTCTTATGCGGCAAAACTACTTTTGTACTCTTCAACTCTTTAATGTCATATTTCGACCTTTCCCTCTTCAAGGCTTCCGATTCCTATCTTAAGCCTTTGCTAAAACTTTTAAGAAAAAGGGTTTTTAACATCGACATTAACAACACGTATTACTCAAGAGCAAAGAACTTTGCCTGGTTAATTATGTCGAAATAAATATTAGCGCTCGTCGTTGTTAGAAACATTATTAATTAAATCGAGATCTATGGTCCGACTTAAAAACAACGAAAAGCAGACCCAAGAAAAAAGAAAAAGCACGGGTCGGACGACGGGATGCAAATAAATTTTTTTTTACAAAATGAAATGTCAGAGCAGTCAGAAAAGATAAAAAAATAAACGGGGAAAATGCTTAACATTCCTAGTTCTAACAGTTAAGAATAAGAATAATGGATTGCAGCGTGTCTAGGATTATAGTTCTCAAGGACGTTTTCCGTTATTCGCTCTACTTCTTCAGCCCATTTACTATTATTATTAGCCTAATTTCGATTACTATCATAAAATATATTTGCTCAATCTTTTGTCTTTCCTCGATGTGACGTAAACTCGACTCGGAACCCGAAAAAAAGGGCTCGAGGGAAACCGGAGAATTAACCAGGAGCGACACCGACCTCGACTCTGTTTCCAACATAAAACGGCATCGAGACGTCGTAAACTTAACTGCAATAAAAACCTTTTAAAAAAGATAATGCTCCGAGCATGACGCCCCAAAGGCCGAAGACAAAGTCATCGTGACGCAATCCAAATATTATCCGGCCGGATCCGCTCTCGCCTTTTTTGTTTGCTCATCCATATTAAGTGACAAGGGTCGAAAAAAAAAAGAACAATAAAAACCGGCGCGAGCACTAATTTTCGATCTCGATCAGAAAAAAAAAAAAAAATGCGGCTTAGATTTTATTTCTGGGAAGCTGAAAAAAGTCGGGGCGAGGTCGGTCGGCGAAAGCCGCCGGGCACGACCACCCTCGGGTCACGAAATCGGGATCCGTAGGCTCGAGACCGGCACAACCGTTTGCCTAAGTCACGACCGTTTCGAGTAAACCGATCACGTTCGACTCGTGCTCGACACTTACCCTATAATAATTAATTAATCGACGCTTTCTTCGCTTTTCTTTCCTTTTTTCCTTTTTTAATTTATGTAAAAAGCCCCAATCTTTTCTCCCGGTTTAAACCCTTTCTTTCTCGTGACAAAACCTTTTTTGTCAAATTACTCGAAAATGTTAAAAAAAACTTGAAAAGGTCGAAACCTCGAACTCGGAATTTTTGTTCGAACGGAGATTTAGGACCGTGTAATTTTGCTTGTCGCATTAAAACTCCATCAATCACGGGATTATTATTACCTTAAGACTTTTCTAAAAGGAAAGGATAGATAAATCCAATTTTAAAGTGGTACTTGTTATTTGAAGGTTAGGTTTGTTTAACACTCCGAGTGTGCACCGATTAAAGAAAATTTCAAGAGTTTGGTTAATGTTTTTGTGGTCGAGATCGACCTCTTCTCGGTCGGTCCCTGAACTATATTTAATTTACTCGTGCAATCTAACGCTTTGTTATTCCTTTTTTTTTTTTTTTTTTTTTTTGTGCTCGGCCGATTTTCTAAAGAATACCCGGCGGAAGAAACTAATACAACAACGGCGCTCGTTAATTTCATCTTCTTTGTTCTTCGCTAATTAAAACTTGGACCGTTCGAATGTGATAGATAGATACATAAAAGATCGGCCCACGCCGTTTTTTTTTTAAATTAAATAAGCGAGGCGGGACGGCTCGAACAAATAACGCGTCACCAACGACGTCCCAGGTTTTTTATTTCGCTCTTTACAGAGTCGGAATTACCATATTAAGTAAAAAGATGTCTTTGTTTCTTTTCAGGATCACATCCAAGAAGTGTTAGAAAAATGGCATCAAATCGAAGACGAGATTTGGGCGAAGGTGATTCTGTTCGAAAGAAATCGAAGAATAGCCAAAGCTTACGCCAGGGCCCCCGTTCTCACGATCAACGGATCGGACGACGGATTCGACGGGTTCAGGTATAAACTTTGTACAACTTTTTCCCCGTAAACGGTTCCCAATGTCGAGACCGCTTCCAGCTAAATCATTTATATTGAAATTTTTACGTAACGGCCGTTCCCTTGTTGCGATATCACAAAAAATCAATATGTATCAAGATTTACTACATTAAATTTTATTTGTTTATGCATCAAGTCCTATTTTCATCTCCTCGGGAGAAATCCTCGTCTTAAATGGCACGTCGGCAAAAAAAAAAAACCTCCTTTTGATACGGGTGTTGGTCTACGGTTCTCGGGGATTTGCAATCATTAGCATACCTTGACAAACTCGTTTTTTTGTGCGAACCAACAAAATAAAACTAAAAATAAAATGGAATGAAATAAACAAGTCGTACTTGTTTTGCAAGAATTCAACGTGCAAGAAAAAAAAAAGCTTTTCTACACTTATCGCCAAATATGTGGATTGCTCAAAGAAACGGACGATTCTGGTAAAACTATTTTGGAAAGAGATATTGAGCGGTCGAAAACGAAAACTTTTTCTTCGATTTCCCTAGATGTAATTAGTATCAAAATAAAGGACCTTGAAAAGTATAATGATTGATAAGTCGTGTTTACCTAAGTTAACTGTGACTAATACGATATAAGTTAACCTTAACAAATTAGACATCCGCTAAGGCGAACAGTATCGATTTTTATTTTTAGTGCCAGAAATGGTTTCGAGCAAAAAATAAATTAATCCGAATTTTTGTTTCAGGATCGGTTTAAACGGATTCGACAATCCGATGAGAGACAGAGACACCCAGACTTGTAAGAGATTGATCGACCACGGAGTCAAAATTAAAATGGACGACCAAGGGAACATCCTCATTAAGCGAGTGTCCAGTAAATGTAAAATATTTATTAAAAACACGAGTCCCAGCGGCTCGGAAGAGACTTCTATAGGTTCCGACGTTTTAAAATCTCCAAATAATTCCCTAGAGCCGGACAAACCTTATAAGGTAAATATCCCCAAAGGTTTCCGTAAGTGACGTCACCCGCCAAATGATTAATGCCCGTTTCACGTCCGACGAATCGGCCAAGCCCTTCGTGCTCTTTCGTTAACGACTGCGCAGGAATTGATGAGGCCCATTACGAGGCTTTGCCGCTTCCATTTAACGCTAATGGGACCGCAGGGGGAAAAAAAAGAAGAAGAAGAATTTTTCTCGACAAGGAGTTGAATTTGTCCTGTTATTGTTACTCAACAATCACCATCTCTTTAAAGTTACGTCACAAGTTCACACCTTCCGCCTACCGATTTCCTTTGCTTTCATTTATTTATTTCCAACTTTAATTTCTGCTTCAAAGGATCCTTTTTATTTTATTTTCAGTTATTCGACATGACTAAATTTTCACAAAACGTATCTAGAGAATTACAAAGAGCTTACCCCGACAGAAGACGGTTGGAATGTCAGTGCCTGAGTACCATAGTTTTCGTTAAAAACGAAAAAGATATTTTAAACTGCCCGATTTGGGTTATGATTATCAACGTAGTCGCTTTGGACATGCTTAAATCAAAGTTACCGCCCGGTAAGTAAACCTTCGTGCCTGAATCCATCTTTCGAAAAAAAAAACGAAGATAAATTTAAAAAAATAAAAGCGCTCGGTTTATTTAATCTCCTGTTGAGAATTGTTATTTATTGTAAATAATAAAAAATGATGATGATACATAACTAAGGTCCGGTTATTTGCCAACACGGAGCCCGTGCTAAGCTTATACTAATAACAAGGAGGTTTTTCCCGTCCATTAACCGAGCTACTCTCTAAACGTATCCAGATCATGGCTTAAACTTTTATTTAAACGTTTTCAGTGCAAAGGGGAGTAGATATAAGAAATCGGCCGAGAATTCCGATTCCCGACGAAGATCCTTACAGCGTCGCAGGAAACGGAAGCGGAAGTTCGGGCTCCAACACGAGCGGCCCCATGATTCCCGGGAACAACGGTCCGCCGACGGGTTACGTCGCTGCCACGAGGGAACAACTCCTTCAACAGGCGAGAAGAAGCGATAAACCTCCCAAATTACCTCCTAGGGATAACATGGCCTATCCTCACGATATACCTAAGGTACCTGTCTAATAACTCGCTTATTTCGACTCAAAAATCTAATTATTTATTTATTTATTACAGCCCGATTACGATGATATAGAAGAAGAGTCGAGCAGGCTGCCTTCGAGACTGTTAAGACCTTTCGTGTCCTCCAGGACGAAAGACAAAACGAAGGACAATAAAAAATACGGTAAGACACGGTTTCACACGACCGAAGATCATTATCGCAGCTACAGGAATTGATCCTTTTTTTTGCTTTTTTCTGCAGACGATCCCTATTATTGCGGTCTCAGTGCCAGAGTGCCTAATTTTGTCAAGTCTTCCAATAACCGAGCCAAAGCGTCTCCGAAAGATACCAGAGAAAGCGTGCGAGGATATTCCGCTTTGCCTTCTTATAATAATAATAATAACAACAATAACAACAATATTAGTAATCACGGCGTAACGCCTTTCATGAGTTACCAACCTCAATTGTGGCACACGAGGAGTTACGAAAGCGGAATGGGTAAGTCCCCCTGGACGCGAGCCGGCGAAAACTTTCCGAGCTTTCTACAAAATTTCCCGATCCTCCGCTAGATGGAACCGCTCGGCCCCGCCGAAACTCGTTTAAACTTTTCAACTTTTTTCTTCTTTCTCAGATTCGGATCACATAGAATCACCGTACAATCACATATACGGACGGTTGCCCGTTCCTACGAGATCGTACATACCTCAGGCACCGAGAACGATGTTCGTCGGAGAATGGGACTGAAGGAAATTTTTTTAGTCAAATAACCGAAAAATTAATTTTAACCGAGTTATCGGTTTATAGTCAAAAGAGCACGAGGGCTCGCGTCGAGACCGATCGCTCCACATTTCTTTCTTTCGTCCGCGGATAATTTATTTCTACAAGACTTTTGTGATTTAGAGAGAAAAAGGGGCACATGTTATTTTCGGTCGGCTCGATAGCCAGCGATACCGTTTTTGCTCACTTTTAGTAGTTTATCGGCGAAAGCAAACAAAATAATATAAAACAAGTCTTGGAGCGCTCCAAATCGTACTGTATTTTACGATTTATTTACTGCTTTGTAAATACTCATTTAGTATCGATACCTATATCATGTAATAAAATTACGACTTTTGTATACTGAAAATTAATAAAGCATGGTGATGGAAATTTAAAAAAAGTTTTTATCGTTTAAACAAAAAAAAAAAAAATGAAGGCAGAATGGCCACCCTCTAACGTGTTCGTATCGTTGAAAACAAGCGTGGGCGTTGGAACGGTTTTCACAAACGTTCCCATTTCTTCCTTCTAGTTGCTTATAGTTCGTATCTGCATACACAAGGATTTATCACCTTCTCTATAATCGAATCTTTTTCTAGTGTTTCGATAATCGGGAGTGCGACAGGTATCGTATCAACAGGCGACGGTTCTTAAAATGGCGGACCAACTCATCCAGTAAATATTTTCTTTATTATTACTCTTGTTTTTTCTTCTTTGATTGAGCACGATGAATCCTTTAAATATTTTCAGGGCCCCTTTTTCCTGGGATCGGGAATACATGAAATCGTGTTTTTTTTGTTTCTTTTTTCGACCAGGGACGATCCAGTTTCATCGGTTTCGGGAAACTTTCCTTTTTAACTGCAATCTAGCTCCCATTAATATCTTTTCTAAAAGTCTGACGAGATTACAAGGTTTCGAAATACATACAAAATTTTTGTTACTTTTTAGCATTACAAAGATAAAAGAAATGAATCTCGTTTCTGAAGTGACGTTAAATCCGCCAGTAAACGTTGGCCGTGTTAAGCTATGACGTTTCTTTTCGAAATTTCGTAAACATTGTGACGGTCGTGAAAATAAAACCTTTCGCCGATCACCAGAATCTACGCTCAATTTTTACAAGGGATTTTCGTCCTATTTACGGATCCGTTTCTCGTAAAATATTTGGAAATGGGATGCCCAGCAAATAAAATAGCGCGGATCCTTTTCCCATCTTTATCTGCGGATGCAGAATTGGACGAATCGGAAATTTACGTTCCGATCCGCCTTTCTTTCCGGTTTTCCGCCATCCTTTCCCGTTAATCGGGAATAAAGGGAAAAATCCCGTCGCCCTGGCCTGGGGAATTTTCATTTGAATATTTAATCGATACAGCTCCTAAATAAAGATTTTTAGCCGTTAAACCGTTTCGCGCTCACGCTTCGCCGAAGGAAACCGTAAGTGCTCCGCGAGGAAAAGGAGAAACAAAAGGAAAAGAGGACGAAAGAGCTATTCGGACTTTGCGAGCGAAAACAAAGTTCGGCACGACGGGAAAAGGAAAAGGAAATCAAAGAGTATCGATTACGAGGCCAACAACTCGATCGAAAGGGGAAAAAAATTTACCTGGATTCTTTTTTCTAATTTGATAAACAGGAGGAACGTTTTAAATCGCCCAAACCGAAAAATCAATAGCTCGAAAACCGAGAACGGTGTCGAATGCACGAGGCAAAGCTCGCGGGAAACTCGATTCCTGAGGGCCTGGTTTTAACCGATCTTTCTCTCCTAAATAATAAAACCCCTCATTATTAAAAAGAAATTCTTCTTTTCATTTCGAGCATGTGTAAGAATATTTCCCTAGAAAATCTCTTTGAAAATTTTATTTTTCTTTAGATTTGTAAGTTTAAGCAAACGGAAGAATCGAGGAAGAGATCGGAAATTCAAAGATGGAAATCGTCTTGAAATTAGAAGAAAAAGTTTCGGATTGTTTATTGCTCAAGCACCGGTAAAATTCTGCTAATACGTAATAAGGGATTGGTTCGTATAAGATTCCTGGATTTAATAAAATAAACGGAGCTTTCGCTCGAGCAATTATGTAAATTAACGTTCCCTTTCTTTTGCCCCCATCCCACATTTTCCAGGTATTTTAAAACGGCCCCGACGTCGGAGATTTTTTGCCCGGAATCTTTTTCCGAGCGAAAAGAGGGAAAAGGTTCAACGAAGAAAGGGCCACGTGGGAAGCAGCACTAGCCGACGCCGATAAAGAACTAGCGTCGTGTCAAGGACGTGGAAGGTTATTTTTGGAACTCGTGGAAAAAACTGCGACGCTCCAACTTTTCTTCGTCAGAGGAAAGAACGAGCCCGCGCTTTTCGGTTCCTAAATAATAGAACCATCCTAAATAGGAAAAAAAAAACAGGGTCCGAATGACCTTGAAAATCGATACGACCTTGCGGGGACAGAGTCCCGGGACAAGGACGCGAAGCAGGAGCAAGGACGCCGAGCAGACAGACGAAGAGAGAGAGGAAAAGATAGGAGAAATGGGAAACGAACGAAGAGGAGAATAATTTCCACGCAGAGCGTGGAGAGGTCGTCCGTTTAAAGCGAATCGGGTTTTGCCGCAAGAGAACAAGAGAACGGGACTCGCCGCTTTTTTTTCTCCGACCTTTTTCCTTTTTCGCAAACCTCCGGCCACCTGGCAAAAGAGAGCGGAACTAATTCCTTTCGGAAAACCTAAAAATAAACTCTTTTCCTTTTTTTAATTCGACGAAAATAAGATCCGGGATTTTCAAAGATAGAACGAAGCGAAAATATTCCGGCTTAAGAAAATGTTTTTCAGGGGGAAAAAGAGACAGCAGAGACTTTCTTCAAATTAAAAATATAATGACTCTTCGCATAAAATTTTTATCGATTTCCGATCGGTTTTTAATTACTTTTTCTTTTCCTTTTATCGGTTCGATAAAAATGAATCTCACCCGATTTCAATTTATTATTGGTCTACTAAAGGGCTCTCCTACCCCCCTTTTTTTTTTTTAATACTCTTGATAAATTATGGAGGAAAATTTTTTTTCAACTAGGTAAATTTTGAGCTAAGAACGTTAAAAGTCAGACATCTCGAGGACTTTGTCAAGATCGGCGGGAAAATAAGGACGAAGCCGATTTCGAATAAAAGGAAATAAGTGGATGGAAAAAATCAAGCCGAGAGAAACTTAACGGATAAATATGAGTCCGTCGAAATAAAAAACCCGGTTAAATTGCTCCGAAAAGCAATAACTTTCTCTGCTAACAACCCGAAAACCGATAGTAAAAAAGGAACATGACAGTTCGATCGAGGTTAAATCTTAAAAAGGGAGCTAGAATTGGAAAGAAGAAAAAAAAGAGAGAAGGAAAAGGAAAAGGTTGGAAATTATGTAAATTTAAATTTCCCCTCGGCCTTGTTTAATCTAAGTATTTTAACTAATTAAATTATTGGAGCGGATTAATGCGAGTCTCGTGGCCGAGACTACAGCCTGTTGAATGCACCGGCTTTTCTTCGCACGTTTACCGATCCCGAAACCTTTTTCGTTTTGCCCGAGTCCCAAGGGGAAAAGCGAGGGAAAAAAAATTCCTCGACCGGATCATGATGGCGATATAATTAGGGTGATAAATATTTTTTTAATACGTTATCGTGTAATAAATTATCTCCGAAAACGGGATTAAGCCCCTGGGAAAAAAGGGGCAGGATTCGATTAATTACGTTATCGCACGAGCCCTTTCCTTTTCCTATCGGAATTAATTTGAAAATATCTCGAATCTCGGAGGCTTTCCCCGATTCCCAAGCCTCGGAACAAGGATAAAAGGAGAAAGATATTCGAGATGTATATTTCTCGCTCGATTTTTCATTCTCGTCTCTTTCGCAAATTTTCGAATCCACCGTCCTTTCACTTTTTAGGAACCTAAATCTCTTTCCTTCAAGAAAAACAAATTAAAATCCGCGTTAAAATATTTTTTTTTTTACCGAAGAGAGGAAAAAAGGAAAAAATCCTTTTTGAAGCCCGATATTAATTATGTCGATTCTTTATAAAACTTTGGACTTGTTCGACGGGAAAAAGACGTTTATAATTTTCTCCCCGTTATAGATCGGAGGAAACCGAGAAAGGAAGCATAAAATCGGGAAAGCTTTTATCGTAAGTGTAACGGGGCAAAGAAACCGAGCCTTGCTTATTAATTAATAGGAAACCGTGCGACGGTTTCGATACGATAAATCGATCGATTCTTTCAAAAGTCTCTTTTTTTTCCTCGCTCTCGCTCTCGGTCAGGGTTAAGGTTTTCCTTAGTTTTCTTTTCTTTTTTTTTTCTCGAAAGATTTATCTGTACGAAATCCGGCACTCCCCTACTTTGGAAAAAAAAAGTGGCGCGACGGGAGGTGCCCAAGAAAAAGCGGAAAAATTGAAATAATTTTGTTTTAAAAGTGAAAACATGGGAAATAGAAAGAAAGGAGATGGAAAAGGCGAGAAAAGGAAAAGCGGAAAAAGGATAGGTTAAAAGAAAGAGAAGGAAAACGGGGCGGAGAAGAGAGTTAAAAAGAGAGGAAGAGTTCCGGGTCCAGGCTTGCGGACTAGAGACCCATCCCTGGAGTAATCCACCGTAGTCTAGCTACTATACTCCAGTTCATAGTAAACTGAAGCGGCCGACACACGTATTCCTCTTTATTTTTCAAGTAAGTTTTTTTTTCTTTCAAAAAAGAGTTTGTCATCATTATTATCAATCGTTATTTCACGTATCAAGGTGCTTGAACCTTCTTTACCGGATAGACCTTTTCTTTTACTCTCTTCGCGAAAGCTCGACCGTCACCGCGATCCTCCAGGGTTTTCCTACTTTTCAGGGAGGTCAAAACACGGACGACCGTATCGATTTCGAAGAGAAACAAGAAAAAAAAAGTGTCGGTTTCAGGAGTAGAATGATCGCTATATGATCGGAAAAATAAAGCTGAGCAAGTGCGGATATCTAAAGGGTTATTTTGTCTGTAAAAATATTTCTTTTCGCCGCGGTCAATGCAACCGTTTCCCTTTTTCGAACGAGCTAACCTTGAAAACCAAAAAAGCCAAAATGTTTTTCGAGGGAGGGGCCGAAACCGATGGCGTTTCTTTCGATAATACTAAACTAACACCTTTAACTAGACAACATAGAAAATGTGGCTCAAAATCTTGTCTTAATCCAGGGAATCGGAATTATCATCCTGTCCTGATAAGTCGAGTTAGACGAGAATATTTTGTTTATTTTTGATAAAAACGTTCACGATGAGGTTCGATTTCAAATTGGCAATCCAAAGTATTTAACCTGTATTTATTCGTTATTAGGTAACTTAATCAATGACTTTAGATTATTCAGCATTTAAAAACAGAACAATAAGTTTGGTCTAACATGATTTACTTTCTAGCTAACATCTGTATTATCGATTGCTAGCACATTTCCTTTTAAAATATTTCCCAAATTTTATAAACAAGTCAGGATTTTGTCCTCGAATCGATAATTTTTTCATTTATTTTTCAAAAGGTTTTTAAAAAGAAAAGAGTTATAAATTCGTTATAAAATGTTCAAAGACACCAGGTAAGATTTTTCGTCTCGCGTGTCATAAGCGAAAGTTGAATTAAACGTCAAATTACAACACGTTCGGCTGTGACAGTTGTCACCGTGTCACGTTCACAAATGAAATTAACCAGCAAATTTTGATAATTCCATTTACAGACAGGGATTGTTAGTTATAAGTATCGCGGCTCGACAATATTAAATTTTCCCCTAAACTTTTTTGGTCAAGCCAAATTTCGGAGGGCAAAGTTTTACGGACGAAACAAGTGTAAATTAATTGTGCAAAGACCGGGACAAGATCGGGAAAAGAAAACGGAAAACCGCGGACCGTGACAAAACTAAAAAGGATCTAAAAACGGCAAAAAACAAAAGAGCCGATTAACTTCCGAGCATTCCCACGGAAGACGAGTTAACGAGAAAAATAATGAGGGACGGATATTTCGGATAACAAGAACCCTAGCCATTTGCATTTTCTTTTCCTCCGACGGATGTTTATAATAACAAAGTTCTGTTACCCAAAGATTTAAACCGGGGGGGGGCCCGAAAATCAGACAACGGAATTCAAATCCGTTTATATTGGAAAAGGAAAACTCCAAAGGACAAGAGGTAACGGGAGGAGGGAAAAAAGGGAATAATGTCATCGCCGAGCGATCGATACCAAATATTTCACGGTTACAGGTTTTAAAAACATTATTTTACTTTTTTTTTTATTTTTTTTTAAATTCGCGTGTCGACAAACAAACTTTCAAAGCCTTCGATGGGAAATCCTTTTTTTAAAATCATCATTATGTAAATGAATTTTGGATGCATCGGTAAAAAAGAAAAAGAAAAACGTCGTGTAATTACTATCGATATGAAATGGAAAAGTAACAAATGCAAAATCGAGTGGAATGAGGCAGAGGATTAATCGATCGGGATTTCTTCCTCGAAGGGAAAACGTTTTAGCCTTGAAACATTTTTAATAAATTAGCCTAATAAAAAGTTATGTCTGCGACCTATGACCTCTTTGTATTTTTAGGGAAACCTAAAAAAGGACATCTAAATATTTATGAGCTAAAACCGTAGCTTTGTTGCATTTTTTCTAAAGGGTTTTAACAGGTCTGGTTAGCCACACGACTTATTGTTAACCCGAACGGGAAAGGGCCTTGATTCTGAAACGTACAAAACGGAGCCTTTAAAGTAATCGTAGATTTCGAAAAAGAGAAAATGGAAAACGGAGAATTTAATAATCTGTCGTCCGTAGTTTGGGGCTTTCTCCAAACCGAGAGGTTCGAGCTAAATCTCCTGTCACGAAAGGAGAAAAGCGAACCCGATTATTATGCCGACTAACCGTTAGTTAATTGCTCTTCTATTTTGCAGCTTTAATTAATCTTGTTAATTGAAGGACTTGCCTCACCTATTCGGACGAGGCTTTCCGTCCTCCTCGTTTCCAAACGATAACGTTCCTCGGATCGCGGGATTCTCCATTCTTATCCGGATTCCGGGACCGGACGAATAAGAATTTTATGTCCAAGTTTCCTTGCGGAAAAAAAAGTGCTTCCGCCTGAGAGCTTTGTAAACGGTTTCATTACTTCCTTCTTTCTGATAGAAAAAAAAAAGGTTCGTCCTCTCTTCTTTTTTTGATTCGGATGAACCCAGACTAAATTAAAAAGGTCTAGAAATAGATTAGAACCACTTAAAAACGCTTTTTGAGGTTATTTTTATCTGAACCAACGAAAAATGAATAATTTGTAAGCGTCAAAAAAGCTTTCTGCGACTTTTTTCAGTTTTCGTCGACGAGCTCGGTTTTTCATTTCTTTCGCGAGAAAGAAACTTTTACCATTATTCTATGCAACATCTTTTTCTTTTTCTTTATTTTTATCTCGTCGAATGAAAAAAAGATCTTATTTTGTAAATGTTGGGAAAGATCATTTTTGCTAGCTCCAATAATTTAGAAAATGTTTAAAAAACTTGCTTCTTTTCTTCGGTTAAATTTTTAATAGGCTTGCGAAGACTCTTTGCCAACTCTAAGTTATCGAGGATCGTTTAGAGACTTTTCGTCCTGACTCGTAAAAATATTTCCAGTTACCGAGAAAAAAATCCCTTTTCTTTCCTTTTTTCTCTTTTTCGTTCTTTATTATACCAAGCTCTTTATAAAAATAAAAAAAATACTTTCGAGTCATAAAAATGTATTTTTCCTAAGCTCGTGCGAGACTCCGTCAAGCTGACGTTGAGTTATGAGTCGTTAAAATATTTTCAAAATATTTCACTGATAGGCAGTGACGTAACCGACTTTTTACCTCGTTAAAATTTTTTTGAGAATCTCCCGGAAACTTTGGGAAAAAGTTTCGGTTCGATCCTTGCCAAAAAAAATTCTCAAGAGATTATAACAGACGAGAGAGAAAGGCAGATGCTAGAGACGATCGCATTTAAATCGGGTTTTCCAAAACAAAAACAAAAAAAAAAACCCCTTAACTCGGAGGAATTTTTCGAATTCCCTCGATAAGGCCAAATCTGTAAAAAGTCAAGGAATGAGTGGCACCTGTCAAAACGATTTAATGCTTCCGTCAAAGGGGTAATCTAATCACATACTTCGTTTTGACGACCTTTAACTATTCCGAAATAATGTTTAATAAAATAAAAAAACGGAAAACATGTTGACGACCTTTACGGTGGAGAAAATAAATCTGACGAGCGGAGGAAAAATAAAAAAAAAATTACATAAATCTTATTTGAAAAAATCAAAGTAAAGGCAAATGGATTGGGTAGCAATTTTTATTCTATATTGCCCTTGCACAATAAATACGCTTAACGATTTCTTTTCCAGGTTTCGAAACAGTAGTTTACTTTTCAAATTTGACAAGCCGGAGAGATCGTCCGGCCAAAAAAAAAGTCTCTTTCAATTTTTAGATATTTTTTTCCCCTTTTTTTTTTAATTTCGCAAGTCTATAAAATGAAAAATCCAAAAAGGAAAAAGGGAAAAGGTTAAATCGTGATGAGACATTTTGTTTGACAGAAACCGAGATAAAGTTATCACTTTTGACACAAAAGATTCATTTTGAAAATTTAATTGTTGCATGATCAGAAACAGAGGCAGGAAAGAGTGGAGAAAAAATAAAATGGAAAAAGGGGAAATCTTTATCGATTCGGGGGGAAAAAAAAGATTTCATCTTTGTTTTCAGGGCCGAAAATGTCGCTCCTTGCAGAGAATTTAGCAGAAATGAGAAGACGAGCCAGCGTGGCAAGGACGGAAACGACTTCTGAACCGGAAGAAGATCGCAAACGAATTTTCTCAAAGCAATCCGCCGAAAAAGATAGAAACTATCTGGATTTGGTTAGTCAACCGATTAAATTGCTCCCGGTCAGTCAGCTCCCACGACGACATTCCAGTGCCACGCCGCACCACACTCAACCCCAAACCAATCAGGTACTTTTTTTCATAATTCTTTTTCGACGAATAAATACGCAATCCCCCAAACGAAAAATTTACAAATCCCTATTTCTATTCATGCAGTCGATATAAGAGGGTCCTTAGTTTTAATTTAACTATATTAAGCAATCTCGATCACGTGATCGGGGTGAAAAACATAAAGATCAGTTAGAATAAACCAAATCCGGCTCCAGCTGTTCCTTTTTTTTCTCAGGAAACGTACTTTGCAAGCTTACGCCGATCGTAGCAACAACCGTCGGGGACTTGCATCCAATTTCGATATTTTATTCGACGAATCCTCGACCAAAAAAAAAAGAAAGAAAAAACACGATTTTATATGTTCTTTAAACCGCATATATATGGGCAGCCAAAGAACAAGCAAGAAAATCGATTTTCACGGAAGGAAACCGCGGAAAACACAATATAAACTACACGCGTGAGATTTGCTCTTTTTTTCTTTTCAAAATTCCCCGAGGAAGGTAAAAAAGAGGAAACGGTTGACGGTTTCGTGACGTGAACATCCTTTTTTTTTGTGTTATACGAAGCAAAGATTTCGTTTTTTACCTTTTTCTTTTTTGAGAGAAAAAAATAAAGTCCTGGGTTACGATTTCTTTGAACGTAACCGTCATCCTTTTACCTGTATCTAGCATTTGAATCCTTTTTTGTCAAGGCCGACAACATTACCTTTTCTGAAAGAGATTCCTTTTTAGAATAAACCGCAGAGTCTTTATCGGTGTTTAAAATGCGAGCAAGCTTTTCTTTTTTTAATAAATCGAGACGTTTTTCACTAAAAGGATCAGGGTTTTTCCTGCATTAAGTTCCGATTTCGTCGACGACAAGTCTTAAATTTTCGAAAAGAAATTAAAATGTCCCATAAAGAAACGTATTTATCACGTCGAGGAAAGATGAAAAATCTTTTTAAAAAAATGATAAAGTGTCATTTGAGGAAAAAATTGCGAGAGCGAGAGAGAGAAAAGGAAAAGGATGAAAAACCGCAGATTTTCGAAAACAAACAAACAAACAAACAAACAAGAAAGGAAGGAAAAAGGAAAAAGGGAAAATCGAATACCGATCGTAAATAACTGGGAAACGAAAAGAAAGAGATCCGAATAGGATTCTGCAGGCCTAGCAAGACGATTCTGGAAGTCAATTAATTGAATTGAATTTTATTGAAAAATCAATCAAAGATAGACGATTTTCGCAGTACGTCAAATTGAAAAAGAGAAGAGAAAAGAAAAGCGGCTTATTATTTCCCGAGTTCCACGTGCAGACGGAATTTATCTCTCGTCTTTTCGGGATGTCAAGTATTTTTCGACCCTCGGCACCTCTACCTATTTCCTTTGATACTTACACATGGAAACCGAAAAGGAAAGGAGCTCACACGTTACATATAAACATTTAACATTTAACATTTAACATTTTATACATATGATACATTTTACATAAACAGGGTTAAAACAAATTTCCTATTTACAGGTATCCCACACAAACCCGGGTCGTGTCGTATCACAAAGAATACCCCCCGCAGTTCCAGTTCGAAATAGGAAATCGTCCACCACAGACGAAGAAAGCACACAAAAGAGCATGGCTTCAAACTCGGCACAACACAGCACGATCGCACAATATTCACATCACATCCAAACCAATCCGTTTTTGCCGGACACGAATTACGCTCGATCGGATAATCACAATTACGGGAAAAACAATCCCTTCGTCGATCAAACGAACATATCCGGAAACAAATTCCCCGTTAACGAATCATATCAAACGGAAAAGAAAAACACGATGCCTCCCGAACAACCAAAAATATCAAAAGAACCATATCATTTCCCGACGGAATCCTCTGGGAAAATCAATTTGCCTACTCCTCCGGCGATTCCTCCCCCTCCCGTCAGGTCCAGGCGAGCCTCGACCGCCTTCCAAAATTACGACACTTACCTCGATCCCAGAAATTCTGTCCTCAACCAAAGGAGATCCTCTTCTCCTTTTCAAAATTATTCCGGCATCATCGAAAACGATCTGTCCAAAAGTTACTCTCAATCCCGGAACAATTCCTTGGTCAATTCCCCTTACAATTCTCATTCGCAAATCAATTCGTTACACAATTCTCAAAAACAATTAAACTCTCAACACACGAGCTCCAACTCTTTACAAATGAAAGAATTCGACCCGGACAAAACCGAATCCAACGATTTAGAAAATAAAACGAGTCTTTTGGTTTCCCAGCCCACCATTATTTTGCCCAACAACTACCACGAATTGCAAAGACAATCCATGTTAAATAAAGAAAATAGTCAAAAAAATAAAATATCTCAATTTAAAATAACTCATAATACGTTTTTGAACGAGACCGCCACGACCGGAGCTAAAACAGCTAACTCACAAAAACCCTGTTTGAACCATTCTACTACAGAAAGCAGCAGCGAGTCCGGGATCGGCACCTTGGGAAGCACCAACAATGGCATTTCCTCCGACAAATCTCCTCCCGGCAGCAAAGTTTCCATACGGCAAGACTCCAACGTTTCCAGCGACAGCGTCTCCCAAACTTCTTCTCCGAGCTACACCACAAAAACCATGGAGACGCCGCTCCTTTTACATCACGCGAGAAAGGTAACAACTTTCCCTTTTCTTATTCCTCCTATCTTTTTTCTTCTTCGGATATCACGTTTAATCTTGTTTCGTCCTCGATAGATCGGCAACAAGCAAAATTTATGCGATATGATAAACGCTGCGGAACAAAATGCGGCCAACAACGCGGCACTAACCAAAAGCATATCGACTCCTGCCAGCCTCCAAACTTGCGTTAAATTTAACGGATCCAACATGACTCTTCAGCACAGGGTGAGTCTTATCCTTCGCCAAGGAATTCCATTTTCATTTATAACGATACGATTTCAGATAATCCGCGACATGCGAAGGCCTTCTTCTCACTACATCACCAGAGGTCGATTAAAATTTAGATTCGTTCAAGTGATGATAAATGCGGTGGCACTTATGGCGATCGCAGGAGGGCTGGCAGCCTATTTCAGAGCTTATCCGACGGCAGTTCGCTACGTCAACAAAACCGTCACCACGACTATAGCCGTCGTCCCGCCGGAAACCAATCCTGCACCGGGTAATCATTTTTTTCCCTCTTCTTTTTTACGACGATAAACTCATCGAGTTAAACATTATTTCGAATTCGGATCCCGGCGCAAGACAAAAAAAAAAAATATTTTATTGGGTTGTGTTTCAGGTTTCTGCTTCAAACTAATAGTCGAGTTTTGTGCAAATCACAAAGTTCCTTACAATTTCACGACTTTTCCTAATCACGTTGTAAATATGAATCAACACCAGGCAGAACAGGTTGGTATTTGCTTGCATTTTAAATCCTTTTTTTTTTTTTAAACCGTCTGCCTGTCCTCCCCCTCCCCCCCTCCTCTCGAAAGGATGAGCTTCGCTAAAAGTATAGAATTGTAAGGGACTCGGTGATAAAAGGTAGAATTACATGACGAAGAGAAGAAACGATCAAGATGTCAAAACTTTTTAATTCTAGGATTTTGCCTAAAGGTGGTCGTGGATTTCTGCATTTACCATCGAGTGCCATACAATTATACGAGATTCCCATCCAGACATCATGTCAATCAAGCAGGCCCGGAACAGGTAAAGTCCTTTCCGAACTTCGGTCCTTTCGAAATTTCCCTCCCGAATCGGCCGATTTATCCGATCGAATCCCGATGCCAAACTAACCTTGGACTAAAATCCGTTTCAGGAGTTGGAATTATACGACGCTTTGGTAGACGTGAGATGCTACGAGCTTTCTGCACTTTTTTTATGTTCCGTCTTCGTGCCGAAATGCGGTCCTCAGGGCGAACTTTTGTACCCGTGTAAATCTTTATGCGAAGGTAAGAACTATCGAATAAGCTTCGAATATAAAAAACGAATATTATTTTCAAAACGTTTCCGTTCGCCGTAGAAACCAAACGTCGTTGCGGGTTCTTCCTCGAAGTTTTCGGATTGCCTCAGTTGCCCGAATATTTAATGCAATGCAATCTCCTGCCAGATTCCGACGATCCGGACGCCTGCGTCGGACACAAGGAAGTAAAAGAAGCCAGAATACGAGCTCAAAAACCATGTAAGCGAACGTTGTCGTGCCCTCGATGAGAATGATATTAAAAAAGCGAGTTCAGAAAATGAGGTTCGGATTTGGATTTTTCGTTTCAGCTTGTTCGAAAGACGGTTTTCTTTGCGACGGGACGAGATGCATTCCTTTAGACTGGAAATGTGACGGGCATCTCGATTGCGAGGACAAAACCGACGAACAAGAATGCGATAATTGCCCGCCGGGAATGGTCCACTGCGGGGAGAAAAAATGCATGGACAACAGTCACAAATGCGACGGAATAATCGATTGCCCTTACGGCCAGGACGAAAGAAACTGCAGTAAGTTTTCTCGTGAACCCGATTTTCTTCCCCCTCAAGAATCTTGCCACGGTTGACCGTTTATTTTTCCTTGTAGTAAGACTGCACGAAAAAATGGGAGACGTCGGGAAAGGTCTTTTAGAAGTTTTCAACCCCGAAACGGAGCAGTGGTTGCCTGCCTGCGTCTCTAACTGGGATAGCAAAAACTCTGCCCAAGCCATCTGCGGACTCATGGGTTACACGTAAGATTTGATAAGGTTTCGATCTCGGAATCGAAAATCTCGACAACAAAAACTGAATCGTTTTCTTTCCTTGCAGAGTCGTCAACTTTACGAGCCTCAGCATCAAAGATACGGACGTTCAAATAGTTGCACCGCACACGGCAAACATGACGGATTATAAGAAAAAAGTCAATTGGGTCAAAGATTTCAGGTCCTGCGGTCTCAATCACTATCCGATAGTCAAACTCGAATGCCAAAACTACGGTAAAAAAATTCCATCGCCTCTTTTCCGTATAGCGAACGAATAATCAGGAACAAAAACTTTTTCCTCCATCGATAGCATGTGGAAAACGAAGAACTCCGATAGCTGCTCCGTCAAAAAGAATCGTGGGAGGGTACCAGAGTCAACCGGGAGATTGGCCCTTTTTGGCGGCTCTCTTAGGAGGACCCGAGGAAATATTTTACTGCGCCGGAGTCTTGATAGCCGATCAATGGGTGCTCACGGCTTCGCATTGCGTTGGCAAGTAAGTGTATTTCATCTTGTCTTACGTCGATTTCATGAAAAATTAAGATTGCTTCAATTATAGCTCTATTCGTAAAACTATACTTATAAATAGATATTACCTAATAGCATTCGAATAGAGAGCAAACGAAAATGGCTGTGTCCCAACAAAGCTGTCATCTACTGCTAAAAAGTTGAAAAATAACTTTCACATTTACAGCTATGATGCTCAATTCGTAATACACCACAATAAAACATAGTCATTACATTTATTAATTATTCCCATTAAAATAACAAGCTTTTGAAACCTGTTGGACAATTAATTACAAGATGCTGGCTTGTACCTGTTAGACAATAAAAAACCTTATCTTTCTAAACAAAAAGGCTATATACTGTATAATCCCTTATTCAAGCTTTTGATAAGCTTCATCAGCTTCAATCAAAATTGCTTCTAACTTAAGTATAAATAACACCATTTGAATCCACTTAAAAATATTACCTAAAATTCATTTTTTTTAAATATCGTACCAAGTAAAGTTTTGAACAAAATTTTCTTGAAAACTTTCAACTAAAATTTCACAAAAAACAATGCCATCTTTGTCCCCAAGCAAAATTTTTGATCTAAAGTATATTAATTAATTTTATCATAAGTCAAACATTTTATCATGCATACTGTTAAGTGAACGAAAAACCCCTCAAAAAAATAATCGATTTGAAACAGTATTATTAAGAGCTGATCCCACCAATAGGATTTGAAAAGAAAAAGGAGCTTAAAAAACATGAGTGCCCATATTTAACTTAGAGGGCAAAGAAAAATGTGTTATTTTCCTTTGCCGATTATCTCCTTAAACTTCACTAGTGGAATTTGTCCTAAAAAGGAATCAGCTTACTTTCAGGTTAAGTCCATTTTTCTACACAGTTTTGTCACCGATAAAGATGTTAGCATTGTTACAGATTCTATGTGGTACCATATGAATTCCCTTCGTACACATTTCTTTTTTTACTCACTGGCAGCCATTGTGCCTATTTTTTCATCATGGGAGGTTAATGTTTTAGGTATACATGTTTTTCAAATTTTGCAATAAAAAGATAAAAAGATAAAAATATAAAATTTAAGCTGGTCCTGCTAAGTGATGGTTGCATTCACAAAATGGGATCCATGCATTTGCAACATGGCCGTCAATCAACGATCATTTTCTCACTTAATTCAGGCTTCCCGTTTCAACTTTTAAATCAGATTCTGAATTAGTAAAAGTGGTGATGGTTTCAAAAACTTACCGGAGAAAAATGCAGACTGCATATACAGTACACCGGTGGCCGGTAGAAAACACTGTACGTCATCACAGCCAAGCAAGCCATGGCTGCACCTCCATATAGTTAACACTACTTCACACTAAAAAAATTTCAACAACTTTCACATTGCACAATTGAAATAAGATTACTCAGAATACTGCTGAGTTGAAAAAACATAAGTAAATGCCTCGGTTAAAAGGCTTTTCACGATGCACGATACCGGATCAGATGGAACAGAAGTTCCTACCAAATCATTTTTGCCTAACCATTGGGATCGGCCACGGACTTACGACTAGACTTAAATTTTTTCTATTTGTTGAACCTGGCGATAGCAGCGCCAAGTAGATGAAGCCACAGACAGTAGAATCTATAGAGTGCATAGCAGCCGTTTTTATTTTTTATTGTTGTCTGTAGGGATGTTAACGCCTCAACATAATCGCCGATTGTCGATTAATCGATTAATCGCCTAAAAATTAATCGGTTTGCTGATTAATCAACAAAAAAACAATCGATTAATCGGCGTTCGATTAATCGGATGAATACTATAAATTTTCATATTTGTTTGACATAATTTATAAGTTTTTCATATTTTTCAAACTCCAACGCGGCCGAGGAGTTCTGATTTGTTTTTAGGTTCGTAAAATTTTAAAATTAGACAATTAAACAAGTTTTTTTCGCAAGTTTTGCCACTTTTTCTATCCATTTAAATAGCTAGATATAAGTAAGAAAAAAACAATCGATGCATCGATTAATCGGGAAAAAAATAATCGGGAAAATAATCGATTAATCGGCGCAAAAAACATCGATTAATCGACTTCCGATTAATCGGTTAACATCCCTAGTTGTCTGTTGAAAGGTGAATAAAAAATTAAATAGAACAAATTTTTATAAATGATTCTGATTTCAATTTTCTTCTCCAATTATATGAAGTCGGCATACACACCAAACACACCTTGTGGACTCTCTATAGACTCTACTTTCTAACAACGTCGTCTCGTCGCAATAATCTTTCATGTATAGATTCAGTCGTGTCCGTGTGGGACTCTTCATTTTTTTAATAGGTTGCGTTCGTTTTGCATCCATTTTTTGGGGCGAAAATATATAAATCCAATGATCTTAATTTTCGTGGTTTGTGCTTTTAGTGTCAGTCAAAATTGCATTAATTTTTAGCTAATATTGCTCCTCTGCGTAATGGATTTCTACTTTCTCTGACCTCTACATAATTCTTTTATAAATATATAGTGTATTAAAATTGCTCCTATACCGCATGCAGTTTTATTAAAATCGGTTGTCATCAGTTTCAGCGAAAATAATCTTAATGGATGGAAGATACAGCTAGGAATAACCAGGAGGCATTCGCATAATTTTTACGGCCAAAAAGTTAAAGTGAAGAGAGTCATTTCTCATCCGCTTTACAATATTGGAGTCAATCACGATAACGACGTAGCTTTGTTCCAGGTAATTATAAATCTTTTTGTCGATCCTCCTATTATTATAAAATAGCTTTAGGTGTTAATTGCTTCGGAAATATTTCCAGTTAAAAAACAGAGTCAACTTTAACGAACATTTGCTGCCTGTTTGCTTGCCTCCTCCGGGTAGAGAGTTGGTGCCTGGTACTAACTGTACTGTTATAGGATGGGGAAAAAGCGAAGATTTGGAAAGTAGGTTCAAGGATCTTACTAATGAGACGATGTGCTATTCGAATTCGGAAATATGTTAATATATGTTCATTTTTTATCACTGACCAGGTTCGGAGTACGAACCGGCTGTGAACGAAGTGGAAGTGCCCGTTCTCAACAGGGAACTATGCAACGAATGGATGATTTATCGTGATCTTAATGTCACAGATGGAATGATATGTGCCGGATTTGCCGAAGGAGGAAAAGATGCTTGCCAAGTAAGCTTGCAATTCTTTGGTTGAATATATCCTCTAAATATTTAGTAATAATCTTATATCCTCATTTTTAGGGGGACAGCGGTGGCCCTTTGCTTTGTCCGTTTGATCGACACAAAGACCGGTGGTTTGTCGGAGGTATCGTCAGTTGGGGCATAAAATGTGCTCATCCTCATCTCCCAGGAGTATATGCCTATGTACCTAAATATGTCTCTTGGATCAAGGAACAAATGGAAAAACATTCCGATTGAGAAGACGCTTCAAAGAAGAAGAAGAAAAAGAAAGGGAAAAACAGAAAGAAACCAAATTTTAAAATCTTTCCGATAGTGGATAGTTCCGAAAAAATATTAAAAAGCCCGGATTTAGAAAAAAATGAATTTAGGAACAATTTTTTGAGCAAAAAGACTTTAAACAATTCTACTGTTACTAGGCTATCGGATTCGGTTCAAAACTGAATTAATCCGTCTAAAAAATAAAGAATGAAAAAGTTTGTTTACGATATTTTAAAAAAAATAGGACTATTAAAATATTTTTCATGAAAACTATCTCGCTTTTTGATATTCTAATGATATTTTTTTAAGTACAATTTAAAAAGAAGTTTTATGTAAAGATTTAAAAATGAGAATAAAGAGACATGATTTATTCTTCTTCTTCCGATGGCAGTGCGTCTGCCTCCAGTTTAATATATTTTCCCCCCCTTTTTTTTTTTTTTTTTTTTTTTTGGATAGTTTAATTTTACAATGATAAAAAATGACGAACGTTAATATTTTTAAATAATCGTTTTAAAGAGTGATTTCTGATTTTGAAAATTTAAATCTGTCACTAACTTTTTAGAAAAAGAAAAATCTGCATCACAGTCAGAAGTCATGAAATATAATAGTATAGATATACTTCAACGTCTAAATCAAGTCAAATGTAAGACTCTAATAGCCTATGAGATAGATTGTATTTTGTTTACAAATGATTAAAAATTATTTTTACAATTTTTAAAAGATCCAATTTTTAAAATCGACAATAATTTTTGTGAAAAAAAAATTACAAAAGGAAATAAATTCTTCCAGGTAATGACAATATATTTATTATATATTGATTTGACAAATAATCATTCTTTTTATAAATTTTTTTTAAAAAATTTGTTAAATTTTGAAGTGAAAAAATTTTGAAAAAAAAAAAGATTTCCTATAAGTCTTTTATTGGTAAAAAAATAAGATTATTAATAATATTTATCATTATTATTAATATTAGTTAATGTAGAAACATGTTTAACATATTAAATGCGATTATTTATAACGTTGTCTTTAATAAGGCAAATTCAGAATTGTTTTTAACAGAGAACATGTGTACCTGTCAAATATTGGGATGTTAGTTTTTTATAAAATGCACATGTTTCATCTCGTAAGAAATGAATTTGAAATAAATGTTTACCTAAATGAAAAAATGAGAAACATTTTTAGTGCATCGGTAATAATAGGCTACTGAAAATTAGTCTACCTCTAGTTAATGTTAAGAGTTGTATACTAATAAGTTATACTGCTTAAAAAATTTTTTTATACTCATCTAAAGTCAATGATTTCGCGGTGTAAATTTTAACCAACGATTATTCGTTGGTAAGGTCTTGAATATTAATCCGATTTCTCCTTGCTTTGTCTTGCAGACAAAATATATAAGGAACCTAAAATTTTTGGCACGATATACTGTATAAAAAACAGTAAAGAAAAGAATTGTAAAATAAATATTGCAGCAACGCTACGTTTTTAAATGCAATCTGAGAAATTTAATGTTCATATGCATGCAATATTTTGCCGGAAAAGCGAAAAGAGGTTCTTTATTAATTTTAAAGACCAAGCATTTGTAAAGTTAGGGCGTGAAATGAAAAAGAGATCCGTTTATCTCCGTTTTTTCACATCTTTTCTTTATTTCTGTTTTATATCTTGTTTAACTTTCTACGTTTGGCGAAAAGCGGAGTTTTCTCGAGCTTAAAATGTATTTTCAAATCGTGTCTTTATTGAAATGGGATTACTTATAATAAAAATCCAATGAAAGAACTTTGAAATTACAATACAATATAAACCTTTGTAAAAAAGAATACAAACAACGAAAATTTTAAAAATCTGAAAAGCTGCTGAATCCCATATTGTTTGGAAAAAAAAATCCCGTGAAAAGAAATTTTAACGCATACCAGAAATTTTCAAGTATACCAGAAGCAAAACGAAATGAAAATATTTACAAAGCGAAAAATGTTGTTTGAAGGGATCGTTTTATTTTTTACTAAAAAGAGAAATTATATAGGAAAAAATTAATTATTTACGAAATTAAATGAGAAGTGAACATTTATAGAAATAAGTTAGGCTAGCTATTGAACTAAAATGCACGGCTGGTCCGTGATCAATTGTACTGCGGTTATTTACTCATATCAAATCAGTTTTATCTTGTGTAAATAAAAATTCGAATAGGAACGTAGCTTAATTTTGAAAAATGATTTTCATGACGATTAAAATTAAAGCTTTTTAAATTAAATATTTCCGGCTTTTTAAAATACATGCGAGATTTCTAAAAATTTTAAATGATTCCTTCAAGATCGCTTTTATCAACAGATTATATGTGAATATGAGCACTTTTTTTGTTTCTTTGATTTGTACAAAAAAGAAAAAATTTATCGAGCACTGAGAAAGAGAAATGACGAGATGATTTTTTAAACGAAAGACAATCATACGATTCAAAAAGTTTGACTGAAATTTGTTTCCTCGATTCCTCGAGTTTCTCTTTTTGGTCTAAACGTATAAAAAAAATTGCTTTAATAGTTTAAATGTAAATTACTGTAAAAGATGTAATATAATATGTAACGCCTTATAGGAATTAGAATCTGCTATAATTGATAACTATTTTGTTGCAAAAAATTATCTATTTATTACGATAAAGTCGGCCCGATTATAATGTCAATTGAATGCACATACATCAAATTTTGATAAGTTTATAGACTTGAATGCCACAAACATTCAATACCGACTTACTTATGCATAAGATGTGTTTTAAAGAATGTCGGAAAAACTTCATTCGGAAAAAATGAACGATTTTGGGTCATCTTATTTTCTCGCCAGCTTAAATCTTTTCGACGACATAAAGGAGTCAACTGATTTGTGCACCTGCACACTAAAAATTAAACCGGTCCCTTTTCCTTTGCCGTAAAAACTAGCGCATTTTTTAATCGGTTTAATTGTAGAAAATATTTAATTTGAACAAAAAATGAATTAATTTAAGAAGTGTTCAGATTTCCATCTTGAAAAAAGTCTTGTATAATACATAATTTTTGAAGAAAAAAAAAAAAAAAAAAAAAGAATTTGAGCTGAGGAAAAGTTGACAGTCGAAATGATTTTTTAAAAGTGTGAGCAATACGTCGGTAATGTGGCGTCAATTTTAACACTTTTGTCGGATATATCCTCTTCCTGTGTTTCGCGGTATTACTTGCAGGCAATTTTTTCTCTCCTTAAAACCGTTTACACCGTCCAAATTATCGGTTGAAAACTTTTAATTGTAAGCAAAAAAGGTGTTGTAACTTGGAAGATGTTTTAGATTGTTATCCTAGAAAAATTAGCCTAGTCTTGAAAAAGATTTGTCGAACTTGTTTAAAAATGTAGAAAAAATAGATGTATAATTCGTTGTGTTAGTCAGGCTGGTGCATGCACTTTGATCTTTAATTAAAAATGTTTTGTGAAAAATTGGAAATCCAGGCAAAATTTGAAAATCGAAAAGCAAGCACAAAATTATACTTCGCCTTGCCTAAACCGATACGGTTTTAAAGAATAAAAGAAAAAACGTGGTACAGATTTTTTTTAAAATTTATAACTTGAGTCAATTTAAATATGACGCACATATTGCTTTATTTAAATAAAATGCTTTACTTGATGGCTCTAGTTTGTGGCAATTTGACAATCCTCGTCTGCATCAAGTAAACGGTCGCGATGGTTGATTAACTTATTGTCAAATTGTAATATAGAATTATTAATTAAAAAAATAAAAAAAAATTTCTCATAATCTTAAACGGACATTAAGTTTCTAATGTTTGGGGCCTTATCGTTATTATTACGTTATCGTTATTTGAGCTTTATCAAGAGTTTAAAAAGCCCCCTGTAAATCCGTTTACGGTTGAGACAAACGCCTTGAAACATTCATCAGTTGTTATTCGTTTTTTATCGTACCTGCAAAACCATGCCACATCGACATTATCGTGATTTAACCGATCCGATTTAGGTTTTCGTAGAGGTTTTTGTTGATCACGTGAAAGAAACAATCGCAAAATCAAAAAGAACGTGAATTCGCTGCAACATTTTATTTTCTTAAAATTTTTTAAACTCGACAACCGTTTTGCGACAAGGATTTGGTTTAGCGGTTGATTAATAACTCGTAATAATTTTAATAACTGTATTCAAAAGGAAAATAATGACAATCGTGCTAATACGTGAAAAAAAATCCGAATCAATTAATTAGTTTAAAATAATTCGTTTCGATTTTTTTTTCAGTTTTTTCATTCGATCTTTTTCATTTTTATCTAACCGAACCTTCAGTTTGCATATTCTTTAATGTGATAATGTCTGAATATCCTTAACGATATAAATTGATGGTTAAGCCGATTTCTCCATGTATTAAATTTTCAAATAAGGATATTTATAGATTAAAAATATTTTTTTTAAATCAGCTGAGGCATTGTACAACTCGTAGATAAATAAAAAAGTAGACAATATCTATTAGAATTTTAAAGTTAGGTAAAATCAACTATTTTAGATATAAACAACCACTGTTAAATGTACTTTTGTATGCGGCAAACTGTGTGCTCAATATACCTTGTATTATTGTACTAGAATTTCTTTATCTTAATTTTAAATTATGCGACCCGATTATTTTTCAGAATTTTAAAACGTCTAGTGGAGAAATAAGAGTAGGCTGCAGATAAATATCCCAGGAAAAAAGATCATACAAACAAATTAAATAATTATTGAAACAAAATTCAAAAAAGCACTAAAAGAGCTAGAGCTTTTAGAGGTGTCAAATAGTATTTATGAGAAAAATTCGTTTTTTTCAAATCAGAATTAAAAAAATTTATTTCCTTGGTCCTTTTTAGAAAGTTAAGGAAGAAGCCGTTGCCTAATCAAAAGTATTTATTTATATCTTCACTTTTCCTCAATTGAATATTTATCCCGATTTACTTGAGGCATCTTTTTTCAATTTGATTATCTCCATTCAATGTAAAAAGAAACTGAAAATCTTATCCTAATTTCAAAGCAGAAATAGTTAAAATCGTATCGTACGATTTTCGGTTTTAATTGAATTTATACGTAAAATACTGCAAAAGTTTACTTGCTTTTCAGGTGCCATTGTTTCTCAGGATCTGGCAGCGATTTCGAGCATTTCCTTTACAGATACAATCTTTTCTCTTGGCTTCCCTTTCCTTTTCCCTCTCGTTTTTTCTTCTTCATCAATTTTTTCCCAGTCTTGGAAGTTAACTATCTGAATACCTTAATAAAAACCACAAAGGAATTAATTTCTTGTTTGCACTAATTCGTAAGTGTCATTATTAAATTTAGCAACGATTCTATTCGAAAGCTACCTTTATCGTGAATTTTTTTCAAAACTTCCAATGAGCCAGGTTTCATATCTTTGACATCGATAGATTTCTCCACGATGTCTTTATGAATCGACTGACCAACAGAAAAGGCGTTAGTCATGGTAGATAAAATAACTCCGACGGGCCCAGTGGCCAGCCATCCACAACAATACATTCCTGGGAAACGAGTAATCAAGTTAATGAATTTTGCCGTTATAAAATAATAATAATAAAAGTAGATAAAATGTTTATTTTTACCTTGATCTATCTTCCCATTTTCGTTTTTGGCCACTCCTTTTCGATCGTCAAAAGGAATATCCATCTCAGCCCGGACGCTTTTGTACCCTAAAAAAGTTATTTCCGCATTATTTGGGAAAAACTGCGAAAAATCTTATTAATTTACCTATGCTTCGCAATGCTAGATCGCACGATATCGATTGCTTTTCGTCCGTAGGTACGGCTTTTTGAGACTCCAAATCATCTCCCTCCAAATAATTAATAGCCATTTCGAGATTTTCAACTCGATTTTTACCAGAAAACAGAAGCGGGGTTCTTTTAAATAACACTTCAAATGTTTTAATATTATTTTTATTTTTATTTTCGCCTGCGGATTTGTAGAGTAGTTCTGTCAAACGTTTTCTGGGTCTGCCTAAATCTGCAACAATTTTTTTTTCATAAATGGAAGTAACGAAATAAAACCGTGAAAGGCGCTTCGAGTACTTACTCGGTATAATTTTATCGACTCCACTAAAATCATCAGGGTTAAAGACGGTAGAAACATTTGCCAAGTTTAACATTTCTCTCAGTTCTTTAATTGTGAATGCAACTTGCAAAGGACCTCTCCTACCGACCAAAGTAACTTTTTTAACTTTTGATTCTGATAATTGTTGCAACGAATATTCCGTAATGTCCGTTTCCTAAAAATTAGTCATACAAACTTTTTAATAAAGAAAATTTGAAACAAAAAACTTTACTAAAACTTTACTACCTTGAGTTTATCTATCGGCGTTAAAAGTATTCTCGCGACGTCGACTGCGACGTTTCCTTGCCCGATTACAACCACGTTTTCACCATTTAAATCTATCGCTAAGTCTTTATTATCAGGCACTCCGTTATACCAACCCACGAATTCTCGAGCGGAAATCACATTTTTCAAATCTTCACCTGGAACACCCAATTTTCTATCTTCTTCGGCTCCGTAAGACTAAAAATAATAATTTAAATAATCTATTGTTTAAGAAATTATAAGCAACATTTACCAGAATAATCCGATGCTTTAAAACTTACCAATAAAACAGCATGATAAGCATTTTTTAATTCTTTTAAAGAAATATCTTTCCCCAGAGAAATATTTCCGTAAAAATTAACGCGAGGATTTCTAGCAGTCTTAGTAAAGGTATTAATAACATTTTTAACTTCCGGATGGTCCGGTGCTACTCCGTACCGAACTAGACCGAAAGGTACTGGAAGACGTTCGTATATATCTATTGTGGCGGCAGGCAATAACTAAAATCGAAATAAAAGTCAGGCGGATTTATAATGAATTTAAAGAACTCGTTCGAATTCGTGAAAAAAAAAACTTTTACCTTCACAAGTTGTTGAGCAGCGTAAAAGCCAGCAGGCCCGCCACCTACAATCGAAATCTGTATACCAGCATCAACTGTCGAGTATCTTCTGCTAGTTATTTGTACAGCACTATTTACAAATTTACAAAGCTTCAATTTTTCCATTGAGGCAAACGAGAAATCTGAAAGTTAAATAGAAAAAAAATTATGTAAACTATCGTCTGCCAACTAGGCTAGATAAATACAAACGATTTGAAAGAACTAGAACCCAGATAGTAACCCTTTTAAAAATAAACAAAAGGTAAATCAGAAGAACATCGTTTTAATCCCAAAGTAATTATTTAAAATGATTTCGTGAATTTTTTATTGTTTAATACATTTTATAAAGTCTTTTTTAACTGCAAAACTAAAAATTAAAATGCGAGCTTATCTCTGATAACGTTATTTTAATGTTTGTCCTTGACTTTTTTTTTCTTTTAATATAATAAAGTATTCACAAAACTTTTTATTTAGAAGTCGTAAGGATTTCGTTAAAAATTATGTTAGAAATCACAAGAAATCTACATGCAATACAACTGAAGAAATTTTACAGTTAAAGTATCATGCCTTGCATTTAACTTGACCTTGGCCTAGCTACTAGATGAAACACAAAGTGCAATGCACTACTTGTTTTTAAAATTTTAAATGAATATTAAAATTGCTTTACCCTTCCCAGTAGTGCATTTTGATTTTCCCAGAAACATAAGAAAAAATTACACTTACATACTGATTTTAACGAAGCGGGTAGGCCAACGATATTTGCCTAAAAAAAGCGTGCATTCGCTCTAAATGATTGCTATGTCTTCTTTTGAACATGAATTCAGCTAAATCTCCTAAATGATGAGATCGACGAGTACCAAATCTTGGCATTTGAAATTCACCTCCTGCACTAGCTCCTGCTTCATCTACTTTACCTAAAAATTTCAAATAAATGTACATTTTAGATTAATTTTTTATCTTGAAAGGATTTTAAATTGCTTTAAAAGTTGCTTACCATCAAAATTTTGCTGTCCTGCATTATTTTGAGGATGAACAAACGTTTTTGATTGCACTATCGTTTGCTGTATAAATTCTTGCAATTTTAAGCAGTCATAAGCCTTCCAACAGTTTGATATAATTACGGATCCTGGTAAAATCCAGTCATTGACAACTGTGAGTAAACTCCATGAATCACAGGCGGGAACTGGCACTATAAAAATTTTTCCCTTTTCTTTGTCTTTTTCCATACCCCAAAAAGAAAATCGATGCCTGGAAAAAAATGTTCATTGTACTTAAACACACAAATCAAAAAAAAGGCTTCAGGAGCAAAAAAAATTATTTTACCCATCACTTTGTCTATTCGAGTCCTTACTCTCCTGTATTTTAACTTCATCAACTTGCACCATTACTCCATCCCCTCCGATTTTTTCAGACACCGATTTGGCCCAATGTATGCAAATTTCCCTACAGGCGGTTGACCAGTCTACGACAGTCCTTGTAGCTAAACTAAGTTCGTTCCTGAGAAATTCCTGAGTTGGATGTTTCATACAGCACCAAAATACAACAAATTTACACACTGTGTCTATTGGTAATTTACTTTTTTCAAAAAACGTCCCTTTTTTCATAGACACTTTAAAATTACACCTTTTTTTAGGAGTTTTTGCACCTTCTTGTTTGTTTGTCTTTTTTATAACTTTTAAAGGAGGTTCCTCATTCACTGCATTGTTACCTTCTTCTTTTGAAATTGTCTGATTTGTAATAACAGGTTGCCCCTACAAATATAAACATCATAGAACTTGTTATTTATATATACAAGTAAATTTAAAATGAGTTTTAACCCACCTGCAGAAGAGAAAGATTATGAACTTTTTGATTTTCACTTGAGATTAAACCATTGTTTTCATCATTACCATGAACTTGAGAATCTATAACCGTTAATATCCGATCACCTTGATCAAGTTCTCCATGATTAAGCACAGAATCTTGAACAACAGCAAAATTAATATGGTTAGAACGACAAGATTCGTTGCCTTGTAGCAATCCAGGATGCTGTAACCTGTTATCTCGATGTATCAAAATTAAATTGCCTGGATTAGTATCATTAAGAGAAACTATTCTATTCTGATGAGATGATTCATTTGAATTTGAATGAAGAAACATGTACTGATGATGGCCAATGTTGCTAATTTCATGATGTAAGTTCAGTTGCCCATCCCCATTGGGTCTGAAAGATTAAAAAAAATTTTTTATACCAAAATAAAAGAAAAACTTGTCAGAATAACAAGACTTACTGCAAATGAGACTGAGATTGCTGACAGTTTACAGTTTGATGACTTGACTGGCCCAACAAATCTGAATTTTGCTGTGATTGCAACGGAGGATTTAAAGTATTTCTGTTACAGCGAAAGAATAGATCCTTATCTCCAATGGCACATTTCCTGCCACATTTTTCACAAGCATAAGACCTTCTCAAGCATCCATGTCTCCACAGGAATTGGAGAATTTCTGATAAATCTTCAGTGAGGCACACAAATGAACATAATGTATAATAACATCCTTGACATTCAATTTCCATTACGACTCAGCTGGAAATAAAAAATTACTTCTTGAAAACTATTTTTTTTATCAATTTAATGCTTGTGTAAGTTTCAATTTCTTGAAAAAAGTATTGCATGCATATTTGGCTTTTTCACCATAGTTGGCAAAACAAAAATTTAATGTTAAAAGGTTCAGATTTTTATAAATGACTTTCATCTCACAAAAATGGCTGTTCAGTTTTGGATTCATAATGTGTAATCGAATTTTGGTCATCATTTAAAAAAACTATCAATGAGTATACCAAAAAAATTTGACCAACGCCCAAAGTAACGCGGCCGAGAAATAATTTGATAATAAGCTAAGCATAAATCGTGCCGCTTTAATGAAACGATCACAATCACAATACAATTGTAAACAATACCAAAATTTCTTAAAAAAAGTCTCAATCAAACCCGGGAAACTGTTCTAGATAATCGCAGCTTAGAAACGTAGCATTAAATCTGACAAAAACTCACACTGTTTTTAACAATAAAAATGAAATAAACACTTACTATCGTAAAATTGAAACGACAACACAGCGTCCATTTTGTTATTCAAAGAATTTCCATGCACATGCACATATGTCAAATCAGTCCATTTTGGCGGCAAATAGTTGGTCACGAGTTTTTAATCATTCAACCAAATTCCATGAAACTCTTGATTCATTGGAATCAAGGACATATAAAGTACCTTAAAATTTAATGCATTACATCCTTCTTACACTATGAATTTAACTTTTTCTTTTGTTCGTTATAACCGCAAAATGAAAGATTTCAACTTAAATTTTTTATCTGACTTTCTGTTTATTATTATTTTAGCAGATCAGTACTAAAAAAAAGAGTTACTGAAGAAAAATTTAGAAATGAACTAAAGCGCAAACGTTAAAAACTGAAGCAAAAGCCTTTTTACCCTTCTTTTATTTTAAATTTAAAATTTGCTTTATTTCATTATTTGTACACAGTTTACAGCAGAAGACGAAATGTTCAAAGGAAATTATCACAGGACAGAGGAACCAACAACTTTCTGTTCGTGAATTTGGTATTTGGTGTTGAAAGTGACGAGTAGAAAAAGAAGAAAAACAAAACAAAAAGTGACTAATTAGTGAATAAGTATAAAACTTGAGGTAAACTTAGAAAAATAGAAATTTTTGCCGCACACGCCATGTCGGATTGCATCGACTGTGATTTTCCCGTATGGGGTTTATTACCGAAAAAAGAGACTGGAGTAACACAGTTTTTAAGTCGATATCCAGAATATGACGGTCGAGGAATAGTGATAGCTATTTTGGACTCAGGTGTCGATCCAGGTGCAGCCGGTTTGCAGGTAAAAATCAAACGTTCTAGTTTTTTAACTCTTCAAACATCAGCTTCATACTAGTCTTCAGCCATCCTTTTCTTCTTAAATTTTCAAGGCACCACTTTAAAATGGAATAACCTTGTCAAAGATATCATTAGAGATTTACCACTTTTTGTTTGTCATGATTTTTTTCTGATATGTTACAAATGCTACAAGTGATTATAAGAAATTATAAAAAAAACGCTTGGTAATTACTATTGTTTTAACATTTTTTCAGAAAACCAGTGATGGAAAAATTAAAATAATTGAGAGGTTTGACTGTAGTGGAGCAGGGGATGTAGATACTTCTACTATTGTGCAGCCAAAAAATGGAGAAATAACAGGTAATAGAAAAATCGTAGTGATTTTTTTATAACCTACCTACCTACTGTTAAAGTAAAAATCTTTGCTTTAGGTTTGACTGGTCGTTGCCTCAAAATACCAGATTCTTGGAATAATCCGTCAGGTAAATATCATATTGGAGTAAAAAATGCATTTGAGTTATATCCTACAAAATTATTAGAACGCATTGAGAAAGAAAGGAAAGAAAAATTATGGGACTCTGATCATAAAACAGCATTTGCTGAAGCAAGCAGATTGTTACAAGTAAGTCTTTTTGCACTTAGTATGAATAATTTATAAATCATTTCTATTTAAATAATTTTAAATGATTTATGATTTATGGCTTTTTAATTTTAGGAATATGAAAGTAAAAACAGTAATAACAATTTAAATGCAGTTGAAAAATTAGCAAAAGAAAATTTGGAAGCCAAAGTTGAGGTATTAACAAATTTAGAAAAAAAATTCCGAGATCTAGGACCTACTTATGATTGTGTTGTGTTTCATGATGGCAACATCTGGCGGTAAAGTTTTTTTTATAGAAATAAAACTGTGTAATATATTGTTGGAAACACTAATTGGATTTCATTATAGGGCTTGCTTGGACACCACAGAAACCGGAGATCTTGATAAAGCTGCCTTAATTGGAGAATATTCTGTGACACATGAATATGCTACTTTGACAAAAGAGGATCAGTTAAATTATTCTATAAATGTGCACAATGATGGTAACATTTTAGAAATTGTTAGTATGTGCTGTAAGTATTTTATTTTAAAAACATGGTAAGAATGATTTTAATAATTTTATTATTCTTTTTCACGTTTGTTCTTGTTTTTAGCTGGTCATGGTACTCATGTAGCTTCCATAGCTTCTGCTTACTTCCCAGACGAGCCAGAAAAAAACGGTGTCGCTCCTGGAGCTCAAATAGTATCTCTAACTATAGGTCAGGCAAAAAAATTAAAAAAACCTTTATAAGATTACTTAACGCTAAATTTAATTTTTTAGGAGACAACAGACTGGGCTCAATGGAAACTGGAACAGCTCTTGTTCGAGCCATGATCAAAGTAATGCAGCAAACAAAAGAAAAGCCCATTCACGTTATTAATATGAGCTACGGAGAACACGCTCACTGGTCTTTTTCCGGGTAAGTAATGAGTTTTTTGCTTGGTAAAATTTTACTTTAATCTTAAATTAAATTCTTGTCGCCAAAATTTAGTCGCATCGGCGAATTAATGACCGAGGTAGTCGGAAAACATAACGTAACTTGGATCGCTTCCGCCGGGAATCATGGGCCAGCTTTGTGCACTATAGGAACGCCTCCTGATATTAAAACAAACACCATAATCGGTATTTTTCACTTTATTTTTTACCTGTTGCTGAAAATGTGAAAAATATTTGTGCTGAAGCCGTATAATTTTTTTAGGAGTCGGAGCATACGTTTCTCCCGAAATGATGATCGCCGAGTATTCTTTGAGAGAAAAGCTTCCCGGAATGCCGTATACGTGGACGTCACGGGGCCCGACTGTCGATGGTGACATGGGAGTCACAATATGTGCACCGGGAGGTGCCATTACCAGTGTACCTAATTTCACTTTGAGAGGTTCTCAGTTAATGAACGGAACAAGCATGGCGGCACCTCATGTTTCGGGAGCTGTCGGTAAGTTTTTCAACCTTACGGCATTTCAATTTTATTCACTTTAATTATTCTTTATTCTGTATTTTTAGCCGTCCTATTATCCGGTCTCGTGCAACGTCATTTAAAATTTTCTCCTCACAGTGTCAAACGAGCACTGGAAAATTCGGCCATGTATTTAGACTCTGTTGAACCGTTCGCGCAAGGCTGTGGCCTATTGCAGGTAATAAATCGTTTTTGGAGGGAAAAAAAACATGGGATACGAAGCAGTCAATTTTTTATCGATTATTGTAGGTCGAAAAAGCATTCGAGCACCTTTGCCAGTTCAGTAATTCTATAGAGAGGGACGTTCGGTTTTCCATTCAATGCGGCGTCAACTACACAAAAGGAATTCATTTGAGAAGCGGTACACAAGAAAAACCAAAAGAGTATCCAGTTTACATAGAACCAATTTTTCATGAAGATTCCGGTAAAAAAATTTTTCCTTTCAAGTGAAACAAATCCTGGGGAAAAAAAGACACTGATTAAATCTGATTTTTAGATCATTCTGAAAAAATAGATTTTAATATGCAACTGAGTTTGGTGTGCAGCGAGCCATGGGTACAAGCGCCTAGTCACTTGAATCTCGTGAATATAACGCGAGTGCTTTCTCTCCGCATAGATCCTTCTTCATTGCCCGAAGGAGTTCATTTTACAAAGTGATTAAAATTGTCAAGCTTTATGTGGCGATTACAATCAAAAAGCATCCAACTTTTCTATTATTGTTTTTTTTCCCTTTTAGCGTGCGAGCCTACGATGTAACTTGTCCTGAAAAGGGAATCGTGTTTCGTATCCCGATAACCGTCGTGAAACCGAACATTGTGCCAAACGAGCTTCCGCCAGATCTCTGCTTTAATAATGTAACTTTCAAACCGAATACCATCAAACGACATTTTATTTTAGTTCCGGATAAAGCTACTTGGGCAGGTAAGTCTTGAATTTCAATCGCGTAATTTTTTTAACCCTGATTTTCCTTTTGCTAATTTTAGTTATGCGGTTAAAATGTACTGAAAAAGATAAAAGCGGAAAATTTGCGATTCATTGCGTTCAATTACGACCTCATTTGGTTTGCAAAGCATTAGAATTTCATAAACTTGTAAACATAGTACCTCGTTCCGATAATGTCCAAGGATTTCCCGTCAGGGTAAGTTTGAGAAGTTGTTTGAAAACATTATACACATGTATTTACGATTAAATGTAATATTAACAAATGTAACGTTATTTGTGATAGGGTGGTCTTATTCTGGAAGTAGTCGTTGCCAAATATTGGGCTAATCTCGGAGACGTCACGATCGATTATTCGATATCCTTCCACGGTTTAAAACCGGAATCTCCTTCGATCACCATGCAAGGAGCTGACGGTATTCATTCGATAGAAATTTACTCTGGATTAAGAATGGAAGAAGCCTTGCCCGTAATCACAATTAAAAATATAATACTAGTTGTTAGGTAAGGGGTTCTTCGACCCGTACAAATCCGTACAAATTACAAAAACATATCTTTTTAATTTTTAGGCCGAGCGAAAGCAAAATTTCTCCGCTTTCTTCCGTCCGTGACGTGATTCCTCCTTCTCGGCAAATTTACGAAAACGTTTTAACCTATAAATTTCACATGTGCAAAAGCACGGAAGTAACTCCAAACAATCCTTTGCTAAGCGATTTACTTTACGAAAGCGAATACGAATCTCAGCTTTGGATGTTGTTTGACTGTAACAAGCAACTTTTGGCAACCGGAGATGCCTACCCGTCAAAGGTACATTAACTTGCCGTTTTTTCTTTTTTTATATTTTCAAAATTTTACTTTAATCGCTAAGTTTCTGTTTTTGTTCTAGTACGTTGCTAAATTGGAGAAAGGAGACTACGTTTTAAAAATGCACGTGCGCCACGAAAGAAGAGACTTGCTCGAAAAATTGTCCGATCTACCTCTTTTACTGTCTCAAAAACTGCCTTCTCCGTTGTCGTTAGACGTTTATGTATGTCAGGCGCAAGCGATGATTTGCGGTAAAAAAATGGGAGGAGCAGTTTTACCTCCCGGCAGTCACATCTTACCAGTCTTTATAGCACCTATTAATAACGATAAGTAAGTTGAAATACGAAGAGAAGAGAGTGATTTCAGTGCAGATTTTAAAATTAAATTGGGTTTCAGGGCCATCAAAGGATTTGTAGGCCAATATTTATCGGGTACAATAACTTATTCCAAAGATGAAATTGGTAAGAAAGCCGACGTCTATCCATTTAAATATGTTTTGCCAGAACCGTCCAAGAAAAACAAAAATTCCGACAGCGGACAAGAAAAAGAAAAAGAAAAAACGAAATTTGAAGAATATACCGAAGCTTTAAGAGACTTAAAGGTTAATTGGCTAGGAAAAATGGGTAAATACTTATTTCTTTCTAGTTTTTATTCTTTCTATTTCTCTCGAGAAAATTCGGTGTTAATTATATTTTTGCTTTAGAACCGGGTGAAGAAGCGACCGCTTTGTACGAGGATTTAAAATCTGCGTTCCCGGAGCATTTACCCGTTTACACAGCCATGTTGCAGTCTTTGGAGCCTCAAGAACTTAAGCGACCGGGTCTGCTTCCGTTTATCTTTACGCAACTCGATAATAAGGTATTGTACATTTTTTAACGTATTATTTTTTTTCTCGATTAATAAAATGTTTTATTCAGGAAAAAGAAGAAATTGCCGAGAACAGCCGAAAGATTATTGCCGTATCAGAAACGATTATTTCTGCAGTAGACGCTCCTCAGCTGCTTGCTTACGCGGGTATGAAAAGCGACACCAGGCCCGACGCAAACAACATTAAAACGTGAGTGATGAATTTTGTCTTCTTTTTCCTTTTTTAATTTATTAAAATTGAACGTGTTAAATGTTTTTGCTTGTAGGCAAATGGAAAAACAAAAAAACGCCCTTGTTGATGCCTATTGTAGGAAAGGTTGTGCTTTATGTCGATTGTATTACATAGAATCGGCTGCTACCGAAGGAGCCGACGCGGGAGACAGTCCCGACAGAAAAGTCTCAAACGCACAAATCCAGGCTATCAATAATATTTGGAGAGAAGTTATGAAGTTCTCGGAGCCTACGGATATCAAAGTAACCAAAGTGAACTGAAAAATGTATTTTGTTTTCTTTCTTTACGATTAATCGTGAAAACTTGTTATATTTCAGGTTATTTATTTCATGATGTGGCATTCTGCGATTTCAAATCACTACGGCAGGTTAGTCAAACTTCTACATAAGCTTCAAGAAGAAAGGTCAGCGCGGGAAATCGAAGAAAAATTAATAGAAGTTTACCGGGCATTAAATTGGAAACATTGTGAAAAATTTTTAACGTCTTGGCTTACAGTAAAATATCCGACCTCTTACAGATTGTTTTGATTTTTCAGTTTATGTTGCAAATATATTTAAAATATCACTTGAAATTTCTTTGTTTCATTCTTAATTTATTGTCAAAATTATTTTTCAGTTGACAGTTGAGAGTCAGAAGAAACATATAGTATATATGTGAAAAAGCCTATGTGCAGCAAAATTTTTTAATCTTCCCTAAATGGAATAGAGGGGGTTTATAATTCTTTGGGAATCACAACTTGCGTATTAAAGTTTTTATATTTAGTTTATTTGATTATGCATTTTAGGTATCCATACTTGCAATGAATCGAAATTGCTATGTACATGTATAAATAAATTAAGAGCTAATTAAATGTAGCTGTGATTAAAAAAGACTTAAAAAAATTGTAAATTTCGATCTTGAATGAGATAAGGCACCATACATTAAAAAAAATATTTGCAAACACATTTTTTTGCATTTCATTGGAATGGCTTAGAGTTGAGCGATGTGTTTGCTAGGATCGAATTAGTAAAATTCAAAAAGTATGATTACTCAGGTTTGCTTTTTTAATAATAATTTTTATTTATTTTCTTAGAAATTAAATTCCTTTTAATACGATTTTATGTATAAAAGAGTAAACTTACCAGGAAAAGATCAAATGATAGAAGTTTAATTACCAATGGATCATTTCTCATAATCAACAAATTTTTTTTTCAAATTTTCGAAAGCTAAACGCGGCCGTGCCGTCTTTTTTTAAATTTATTGTCATATAAAATACCTAGATTTATAACGATTGTAACCAACTTCGGTTAAATATATAAAAGTGATTGCTATAGTACATTATACACTAAACTTTATTTTAATCCGTGCATGAAAACCTGTAACATTTTAAGAAAGAGCACCTTCTAAAAAGGGTCCTGCATGATGCTAAATTCGGCGATGAACTTATTAAAACAATTGCCGCTTATGCAGATGCTTGATAAACGACGTACGTGATAAACGTCTCATAAACTAAGCATAGGCGAAGCAGACCCTGAGGAGTTTAGCCGTTTAGCGGCAACACGGGCATGTATTTTACAACATTTGACCCTAATGGCCCTAATTTCAAGCGGGACAATCGCAATGAGTTCTAAAGTTAATAATTGAAAAGAAAAAAAATCAATTTAATATTTATTCATGAAAAAAAAAACGTCGAATATGAATTTTTTGAATTTCCTTTGACGTTGAAATCCTTTGATTGTAACGGTTTCACAAACTTAAAGAGCCTATTGCAAAGAGTTATCTACATGTTATGAATGTCTATACGTTTTTTCTAATACTAATTTATCGTTATGTGAATGAAAAATTTGAATAACAAGGATTCTATAGTAATAAAAATCGTTTTCTAAGGTTGTTAAAGAAACACTTTATAGATTTATTTTAGAAGCCTTTTAAGTTCTTTCAAAATGGCTGTCATTATGTAAACAAATTATCATGGCGATCTGGCGATGGCGAATAAAGACCGGCTGGTGAAATTCTTATTCCTTATTACAGTACTAGTCCATTATATTTGTATAAGAAATTCATGTCAGTGTTAATATCAACCTAAGGTAAGTCATTTAAAATAAATTTTAAAATGAGCTTCCTAATAAAAACGACATGGGAATAACGAACACTTTCTACAAATCGGATCCAAAATAAGTATAACAGCTTTTTAACTTAAATCACACATTTAAAATATATATTAATAACAGTTTGGTGTAAAGTGAAATGCTTTTCTACATCCTGATTAGAGAGGATCATGAATACTTCCTTTAGAGTAAAGCTTATGTCTTTGTGTCTGTAAAAAGAGAATTATCTGACAATTGTTATGTGAGTGCGTAGGTTAATGTCAATAATTAATTTAAATGTGCCATCGTTAAGATTAAAGCAAATTCTCTTTCCATGTGCACAGAGGACTATATAATCTACAATTCATTGGGCTTCTAAGATGGAAAGAAAGTCAACAATGATATTGCTGTTTTCATAAAAATTTTGACTTCATTTTTCAGCCGTAAGTTAAATAATTTTAAAATATAATTGTTAAATATTATGGTATTCCAGTGTGTTTCAAAAATATTTTCCTCTAGAAATTTTTACAACATATTGAACATTAATATGCTTAAAACAACATCTCTTGCTGATAAAAATTAAAAGTTACTCTTATTTTTTAATTTAAAAAAAAAGTTTTGTCCCAAGGATTAATTTAACTTCATGTAATATTTTTGTAAAATAGTGAAATTGCACTGTATAAAGCTGAAGTAGGACAAAGTTTCTGTAAAGTTCTGTGGATGTCTAAAGCAAACTAACATGTTTAGGCCAGGCCAGATTAGCCTAGAAAAATTGTGTCCAAAATTTAAAGTGTAAACATTATCTCGTAAGTTTTACATAACCTAATAATAGACTTGCTTGTATTTTAATTCTTTTATGAAAACAGTACTGTCATGAACTATGTCTTGAAAATTCAAAAGCATCCCCAGATGATATTAAAAATGCAATTGTTTTTGTACATTGAGAAGTTTACAAATTTTTTCCTTCTTTTTATTTTCAGAATAGCCGGGTGCCGGAAAAATCAAACGAAATGGAATCGACTGTTTGCTTGGACATCGAATTCGATTTGGAAGTGACGGAAATGGATTCTTCAAGATCAAGGTGACTTCCGTGTGAACGAACTCTCTCGCAAGTTAAAAAATCTAGCATCATTTATTATCAAAAATCGATAGAGTTTTCTTCGTTAAAGAACACGATGAAAATCTGTCGACGCCTTTTTCACCTTAAAATTGAACCGATTCGGAAGGATATACTGATCAGGACATTTTAAATGACGGTGGAAACGGTCGAAGAACGAACAACGATACTTGTTTTCTTACGTGAAAATTAAACGTTGCTTTTCGCAGCGTAAAAAGAATTAATATCAGATAGTTTCCTCGACTGCAGCTAACGGAAAATCGGGTCTTAATACAATAAAGAAACGAGAACGTTATTTATCCTAAGTTAACGAACCCGTCGGTATAAAGCGAACGCTTTCCGACTCTCTTTTTAAAATTATGGGTTTGACATAAGGACGCTTATGCGACGCATTAGGCGAATTTTTGTTCTATGCGCACTTATGGTTAGGGCTGCATCGACGCTTACATGATCTCGAGGGGGAAGGTTATGAGAAAACACCGATCGTTATTTTGAGATCAGTATGTATTTTTATACGTCGTCAGTGACGTGCGCGTTCCGATTTTTAATCTAAATTACTTTTTACAAAAGAAACGGAATCCCTATGTTTAAGAATTTTCGGTATCGTCCTTGAAGAGATTTTAAATCGTCGAAAACGGCGGGATCCTAATTCGAATTTTCTACGTTTCACCGATAAGGTAAACCTATTTATACATAACAAAAACATTACCTAGGCCCTACCTTTTCTTGTTAAAGCAAAAAAAAGGTGTCGGTCCATTTGTCACCTCCGAAAAACGAAAAAATGACGGAAACTCTCTTTTTCGGCAGAACAAACGTCTTTCACCTATCGTTGTGCTTTAAAGTGGAAGTTCAGGGGAGTCCATCGTGTGACGTCATGAAATTCTGACATGCGAATTCGATATTTTCATTTTTTAAAAAAAAGAGCTTTTGTGTGCATTGTCATGTGCTAAAACTACCATGTACACATTCAACTCGTTATTTTATTAAACACTTAACCTTTAATTTAAAAAAATAATTTAACTTTTCAATAAAGTTGTGACCGTAAAAAATAGATCCTCTTTAAAAAAAAAATTATGGGAACCGTCTTATTATAAAGTTTTGAGAAAGATTAGATGTTTATAACCAAATCATCCTGTCCTCCTTTTTTGCCAACTTTAATTAAATATTTTTTTATTCAGGTGCATCATGATGGACGGTGATAATTCATTGGATTTAAACCGTTTATGTCGAATATGCAGTGCAGATCTTCAAGAGAAAGGCGTCGGAATTTTTTCGGCAGAATGCATGGACAATTTAGTCGGCGAAAAAATTAGAAGATACCTGTATTTTTCGGTAAGTACTCATTCAAAATATTTAAACGAAAAAATTACAGTACAAGTAAATAGAGATGATTTGTACGTAATTATGGAAATAGCAAAATCGTTTTTTTCCTTACGGGTTTTCTTTGCTTAAACGATTAGAATGAGAAACCCAAATCTTGTTACCTGCTGTTTCAAAAGAAAAATAAGGGTTCGAACCGGAAAATCCCGAACGAGGCTGATAATACTGGATCTATCTATAAAAAACTTGAAAAGACCTTACAAAGATAATTTAATAAACAATTCTTAAACTTACGAAAATTAACGATTTAAAGCAGAGATTATTGCTTAAATGAATTCGAGACGCAGGCGCCGTTAGAGCCCGAAATAGATTTCATATAATGTGGCTTTATTTAATTCTTCCTTTTTTTTTCTCCGTATGCGGTAAAATTTCTAATGATTTATTTGTAATTTAAGCGATAATGTTTTCACCTATTCCGGTGCAATGGAAACCGTAAAAAAGTTTTTAAGGAAAGTAACCGGTTCAGGTGACGAAACGATACGAATCTACATGTATTATTTAAATTTTTTTATAGCTATAAAAAGGGAGAGGGCGACGATTTAATTTTTATGGAATCGTATCCTCGAGGTGAATGGTATCGATCAAAATAAACTCCCCTACGCGAATGTATTTAGTGGCAGTTGGCGCGTGCTCATTAGAATGACGTCACCACGTGCCTTCAAAATTATTATTATTATTATCATCATTATTCTTTTAAGTATAATTTTTTGACAATGAGTTTCTTATCAAACGTAATGCCACGATCCGAAAAAACGTTTCCAGAAAATATTGCCAAGCAGACAGTCTTAATGAATGAATGAATACGAAAGATGTTTTTGAAAAAGCCGCATAGGAAATTACAAAGAAAAAAAGTATGCAACAATAAAAAAAAGGCAGTCATGTGTTTTCTGCAGATTGCATGGCCGTTTCATTATTATGTCAGTAGCTAATAAATGAGTATGCGCGTAAACGAAAACTTCAAAATCAATACTATACTTTTCTTTTTCTGCTTAAAGAATGTGATGGACAACAGCATTCATTTATATTGCTCACAACAGTGAACCTAAATATTTTTGTTCTCGTTATATTGGTTATTCGAAACAATAACCGATCAATATAATGGAACAGATATTGAAAACACACAAACAAAAGTATTGAAAATTGGATTAATTAGTTAATAATGAGAAAATTATAATCGCAGAATCAATTAAGATCAATTTTTTCAAAGACGAAAGTAAATAGTTTGTCAGACAGGAAAAATTGTCCCTCAATTTCTTTATTCGTTACTGATTGATCGAGAATCCTCAAAAATAAATACTTAGCTTTAGAGAAAATTTAATTAATCGACAAATTAATAGTACCCTTATCGAGGAATACAAAATCAAAATCCAGATTTATATTCAAGGATTGCGTAATCTTAGCACGTTTTTCCATATTCAATCATAAATAATATTTTATATTTACTACTCCTGTCGGTAAATTATTTTAAATTAATCCACTGTGGGAGAGATTTCCCAGTCCCCATACTCTTTAAATACAGTTAAATTTTAAACATTGATACACCGTATCTCCTGGTTTAAAGTCTTCTATAAATAATTTTCTTGATTTTTTATTTTTTATTTTTCTGAAGAGACAAAAATTTTACCCTTGTTCTTTTCCAATACCTTTAACGAAATTTTTACCCTCCTGCTAATCCATTTCGAAATCACAATCACAAAACCCCGTGGATTCTCAGTACCATTCTAATTTTATTCACATCGAATCCAGATATAGATTGAACGTGTAACTAACCTCCTTATTACATTTTTTCCACAAATCTCTCCGACGTTCTCCAGCAATCAACCAGAAAGCAAAAATAAATTAACTTAAATACGACCACTTTTAGTCGGAAATCTGTTAGTGCCTTCTGTCTGGCTCATTTCTCCAACTTTCCTCTTTCCTCACCCCAAAATTCATGAGAGCGTAACTTCTTCCTTAAAATCCTTTCTAAAGTATTCATTTACTTTATTATCGATTTTGTAAGTAGTTTCTAAAACACTGATTTTTCGCCATTATTTATTCAAATAAAAAATCGAGTGGTCTACCTAGTCGCAATCGATTCCTCTAATTAAAACACATCTCCCAGTATATATTTCAACTATATTTGGGCCCGTTTTTAGCCGTAAAATTTATTATTCAAAAATTGAAATCGATTTGAAAACATCGAAAAAACGGCCATTTTTTTCGTTAGAGCGAAACTGAAAAATGCAAATATCTCGAGAACGCGGCCGAATTTTTTGATTCTGTAAAATCAACGGATTCCTCGCATCAAAATACATCTGATAAGATCTAGTTTGAAGCTCTAGAGCGTAGGAAAAATAGTTTTTTTGTAAAAATAGATTTTCGACCTAGTTGATTTCTAAAAATCCGTTTTTTGCAAATAACTCTTTAAAAACAAAAAATTGAGTGTTGTACCTAGTCTCAATCGATTCCTCAGATTAAAATACATCTCCCAGTATATATTTTGTTAATATTTTGGCCCGGTTTAAGCCGGAAAAATTGTTTTTTCAAAATTGAATATCGATTTTCAAACATCGAAAAAACGTCCATTTTTTTCGTTAGAGCGAAACTGAAAAATGCAAATATCTTGAGAACGCGGCCGAATTTTTTGATTCTGTAAATTCCAACGGATTTCTCGCATCAAAATACATCTGATAAGATCTAGTTTAAAGCTCTAGAGCGTAGGAAAAATAGTTTTTTTGTAAAAATAGATTTTCGACCTAGTTGATTTCTAAAAATCCGTTTTTCGCTAATAACTTTTTAAAAACGAAAAATTGAGTGTTCTACTTGGTCTCAATCGATTCCTCAGATTGAAATACATCTCCCAGTATATTTTTTGTTGATATTTTGGCCCGGTTTTAGCCGGAAAAATTGTTTTTTCAAAATTGAATATCGATTTTCAAACATCAAAAAAACGGCCATTTTTTTCGTTAGAGCGAAACGGAAAAATGCAAATATCTTGAGAACGCGGCCGAATTTTTTGATTCTGTAAATTCCAACGGATTCCTCGCATCAAAATACATCTGATAAGATCTAGTTTGAAGCTCTAGAGCGTAGGAAAAATAGTTTTTTTGTAAAAATAGATTTTCGACCTAGTTGATTTCTAAAAATCCGTTTTTTGCAAATAACTCTTTAAAAACAAAAAATTGAGTGTTGTACCTAGTCTCAATCGATTCCTCAGATTAAAATACATCTCCCAGTATATATTTTGTTAATATTTTGGCCCGGTTTAAGCCGGAAAAATTGTTTTTTCAAAATTGAATATCGATTTTCAAACATCGAAAAAACGTCCATTTTTTTCGTTAGAGCGAAACTGAAAAATGCAAATATCTTGAGAACGCGGCCGAATTTTTTGATTCTGTAAATTCCAACGGATTCCTCGCATCAAAATACATCTGATAAGATCTAGTTTGAAGCTCTAAAGCGTAGAAAAAATAGTTTTTTTGTAAAAATAGATTTTCGACCTAGTTGATTTCTAAAAATCCGTTTTTCGCAAATAACTTTTTCAAAACGAAAAACTGAGTGTTCTACCTAGTCTCAATCGATTCCTCAGATTAAAACACATCTCCCAGTATATATTTTAACTATATTTGGTCCCGTTTAAGGCCGGGAAATGCATAAATCGAAAATTGAAATCGATTTGAAAACATCGAAAAAGTGGCCATTTTTTTCGTTAAAGCGAAACCTAAAAATGCCAATATCTCGAAAACGCGGCCGAATTTTTGAATTCTGTAAATTCTAACGGAATCCTTGCATCAAAATGTGTAATTGTAGATGTAGTTTGATGCTAGCAAGCCCAGGACAAATACTTTTCTCAACAATAAATTTTTGATGCTAAGTGGTTTCTGAGAATTAGGATCGTGTCATGTTAATACGTAATATGAGCTGTACTTTGAACCTTAATGCTTTTTCACTATTGATGATGAAAATGACTGCAAGAAAGGGAATGAATACTTCAATCTTACTGTGATAAAAGATTAAGAGAATAGAAATCGATGGTCCCAATGAGCTTTCGGCATAGAAGTTCAAGTTTGGTTTCTAGAAACTAAATTTGAACTTTCTCAAGATGCAGCTGCATCTTGCTGATGGACAAGGAATCGTTTTTTCTTAATAGGATAAGATTTCAATCCAATGTTGTTGCACGCTTTATGTTGTTTCAGGTGTCCATTAAAGATTCGCTGCCTAAAATGGTTTGCACAACATGTTTGAAAAAACTAGACAACATTCACAGATTTGCAAAAATGGCAGCGGAAATGCAAGAAAAGTTCAGAATGTTATTAGCGGCAAAGCAAGAAAAACCCAAAATCAAAATAAAAAGTTTAGACGATATTAACAACGAAATTGGTACGGAAAACGAGAAGGTCGTGGAAAATAACGAAGAATCGCCTAAAACAAAAGTTAAAGCCGAAGTAGAGGAAAATTATGAAATGAACATCGACGTTGTCGTCGAAGAAGTGGGTGATACTAGCGACGACATTAGGATCGATGAAATCACCGCCGACACTCTTAACGGAGATCTTTCCGGAGCCGAGAAAGTGACCGAAACATCCGAAAAAGCAACGGATACAGATAACGAAGAAGAATGCACTGAAATAGAAAATAACGCTTCCAAACACAGAGACAGAAGAAAGTCTTCCGTCGAAGAAGAAAACGGGGGAGAAGATACCAGCGACAGCGATCGCCTGGTCATTCAGGACGAAGAAAAACCCAACGCCAGTCTTTTACATTCCTTGTTACTCAAAGTAAGTCTAAAGTCCGAATTGAAAAATTTCTTTAACTTTCTATTTACAATCATTATGTTTTATCGTTCAGGGTAAGCAGCAAATGTGTTTAGACATGGATCACGATTACCTCATGAAAGTCAAACAAGAACCGGAGATAAAGGAGGAACCTGCCGACCCCGAGGACGAAGACATCGCCGAAGAAATAGAAGAAGACAGACTTAATCAAATCATAAAAGACGAAATGGTAACGGTTCAAATAATAGGCAACTAATTTCTGTGCGACCGTCGCGTTACCAGTAAAACTAATTCATTTTTGGTTAAAAAAATTTTTAGGAATCGGATTCGGAACAAGAAAGCGAAAACGAGAACGAAGATAATTCCGATATAGAAATAACGGAAATGGAAGTTAAAGTGGACCCCATGCTCTATTTTTCTAATGCCAGCCAAAGCGGAAACGAAATAGAACAGGATTCTCAAGACGGTCAAGATAGCTCGACCGCGGACGGGAGCACTAACAGCAATAGCAACACGGCTTTTCAAATCGCCAACTCGGACAAACCGGCAGAAAAAAGGTACTGGATCTTATTACCTCTTATCGGTATTGCGCTCCGTCAAAATTTTCAAGATTTGTATTTTAATTTTTTGTTGCAGAGTTTCGTTAACCGATCCGCCTCCTTTGGTCATGACCCGACATCAACAAAAAATGAATCCTGTGATTGCAAGTTTAAAATTAGGAAAGCCTTATAAATGTACAGTATGTCCCAGGTCTTTTATCACCGATATAGGTTTGCAAAATCACTTGTGGTCTCATCTTCCGAAGGCTAGAAAGTCTCAAGCTAACGGAGGAACTATGATTCATAAGTATGTTTGTTTTTTGGAATCAATCTTTTTTTTAAGTGGCAGTTTCCTAATAATTTAAATGACTTACAGGAATGTAGACTTAGAAGATAGCCAAGTTTATTCTTCCAACGGAGTTCTCCACACTGCTCAGCCTTCGGAGAATCCTCATCTTCTCAAATACGTTTGTCCTATATGTGGTAAAAAAATATCGACCAAAGGTAACTTAAAGGTTCATCTAGAAACCCACAGGCCGAAAGGAAAATATGGCTGTGATATATGTGGAAGAGTGTAGGTTTTCAATTTTTTAATCTTTTAATCAAAAATCTGCAGTCTAAAAAAATATATAAAGTCACGACTATTCTCTTTTTATTTTCAGATTCAAAACGGCAGCTAATCTATTTAGACACAAAGATTACCACGGAGGTGTTCAATTTCCGTGTCCTGTATGCGGTCGAGTTTATCCTACCAATTCTACTCTTAGAGCTCACAGTATTACTCATTCAGACTTGAGGCCACATAAGTGTCCCTTGTGCAGTAAAACCTTTAAAAGAAATCAGGATCTCAAGGTAATTTTTTTTCTTTCTATTTCCCCCCCCCCCCCCCCCCCAAATAAAAATAAAAATGATTTTTTTTCTTTGCAGTTTCACATAAATCAACATACCGGAGCCAGACCATATCAATGTCCTTACTGCCCGAAAGCTTTTGCCAGTTCAGGGAACTGTTTCTCTCATCGAAAGCGAATGCACCCTCTGGAAGTGGAGCGTGATAAAGAAAGGGCTGCAGAAATTATGGGATAAGAATTATCTTATCCTTAGAAAGTTAATAAATACATTTATTTATTTTAATTTAAAATGTTCGAACATTTTTTAACGAATTAAAAAATTTAAGTAGCTTATTTTTAAAAAAAAGTGAAATCGCACATGCTTTTTTGTGAAAAGTAACAGCGATGGAGTGCCAAAATTTTGAACCGCAATTTTTAATTACGAAAAAAATACCAGAGATTTTAATTCCGAAAGAATCTTTTTTACCGTTATTTTTCAATAATTTTGAGATATGAGAAGTATTCTTAAAATTTTTATTTTCAATATTTTAAAGACATAGTCAGTTATTTATTTATTCATTCTTTTATGTGTTTTTGCAACTATCCCGACTTATTTATTTGCTTTTTAATGGAGCGGAACGGTTTAGTTGTTATATGACGTAATTTGTCAGGTTTGATTTTCGGTGTACAAAAAAGCTCGAAACGTTATAGAAAACCTATTTTTTGCGTGCTTAAAACGATACCGGTGTTTGATAAAACTATCCGCTTAAATTATTACGATAATAAAATGATTTACTGCTAATTAAAAAATATTTTTATGAGTTATGACTTTTAATTAAGTCATTGAAAAATTTTAATTTTTAGTTTTAGTTTTTTATTAAAATTATTTACTTTTGTTTTTTTCTTCTTGTTTGATTTTTTTTCAATTAATATCTTTAGTTTTTCGTTTTAAAAATAATTTAGCTCTTGTACGGTTAAAAATTTGGCTTTGCCAAAGAGACGTAACATGGTTCAGATGTTGTTGTATCAAATAAGATTTGAAAAGCTTATGATTGTTGAACAACCTGCTGTAAGAAGCTAATTCAAGGATTTTGTTTTCCATTGGTGGTATGAAAACCAAAAGATATTCTGGCTTTTGAATTTCGAAACATCAAATGTCGTCTCTAAGCTTTTCTTTTTCTTTTTAATTAATTTCATTTTTAAAGTTGGTCGAACTTTGAAGAAGCAAAGCCTCTTTTTCACAAATGTATAAAAGCAATCGTAATTTAATTTATTTTTTATTAGTTAAAATATTAAAATATTTACTCCATTAAGCCTACCAGATTTTAAATAGTAAAAATTATTTTATTTATTTCCCAAGTAAGAAATTAAAAAAAGCATATTTTAGTCTCACTTTGATTGCAATTAATTTAATATTGCTAAATAGTTATTAACAAGAGAAGAGCAAAGCTATGTGATTTTATTTGTAAATACACCTTTTTAAAAACTTGAAAAGAGAAAAAATGTTTTTAGATGGAGAAGTGATCATATTTTAAATATTTTGTACGACTATTCTAGTCACTAGCTTTAAAAATTAATTTATGGAGAAAACGAATGCGAACGCGATTACATATTTTCTTCAAGCCTAACACTGTAAGAAAAGTAGAAGGTCATTTTACTTATTAAGAAACGATTTGTCTGACAGAAAATCGTACGCATTCGTTATTGTCCCAGTTTCTTCGTACCTCTAGTATTATTTAATGATATAATTTCTTAGAACATAATAAAATTTTTTTCTGATCCGCTTTATAAATTTTTTAATTCTTCCCTTAAACTGGACTACTACCCGTCATAATTTTTAATTATCCAAATAAACCGAGTACGAAATGGAATTACCCTAAACTTTTTTTGAATTATTCATAAAAGAAACTACAGTCTATCTAATTTTGGCAGTTTTACGTAGGATTAAGCCCAAGATAAAAGTTTCGGTCGATTTTTCTTGATAATCTGTGAAAATTTATTTGAATAAGATCTCTCTCATGAAAGATGTTCAAATGGATTGGTCTGTCGTTGATTTTTTTAAGATGACGCATGCGGACGATCTCAATTTCCCCTTTTTTTCCAAATTATAGAGGGAAAAAAAGTTAAAAAGTTTTGTCGGTTAAATTTAAATTGGGATTTCCCCTGTATTAGGTTGGTAGTGCCAGTTACGATTTTCGCGCGCATGTTGTCACATGTGATTTGACCTCTAGAATCAATATGGAGGGAGAAGAAGTAATCGGGACCTATTTTATACGATATTCTACAAAATGGGTTAGTTTTCAATCACGTTTCTTCCGTGAAACGGACTAGTCGGAACAAAATTTGAGTCATTTTTTCCTCGCATTAAACGAGACCGCGATCGTATGTTTACAATGTCATATGAAGGTTAACACTACCTTTCTCATTTAATCAACTCTAAAACGAAAAAGGTATTTTTGTTTTGATTTTTCTTCGCTTCGTATCGGTCGTATGTCATGTATAATAATTTCGACACCAAAATGAGTACTACTTCGAATTCAAACGACAAGCGATATCAATCGACAGAACCGCCGATGAGATCGAAAAAAATCAGGCAAAATGTAAACGGACAAAGTGGGATCGTTCAGCCGTTGTTGACAGGTACGTTTTTAAATATTATCAACACATTTTATTTGTCTTTAATTCCATGTTAATAGACCTAAAGCTCCTATTAATTTTTATTACTCTCAAAATGCAGAGAATGCTTCTTCCCAAAGTTATTCCTAATTATAACGTTAACTTGTTAAAGCATTTTCGAGTAAATTTTAAATCTGGAAATATTTTTCCCATGTTTTTGGAAGTAGTGTAGAGCTTCTTGGAGTTACTCCAGAAATATTGGTCAGACATGTTTTTTTGAATATGGGAGAAAGTAAACAACCTAAAATGAACATTTTAAATGATGTCTATGCATCAAAAAATCTCAAAATTAAATGCCCACGTTAAGTTATTTTTTGGAAAACAATTTTTTTTTATTATTTAATTTCATAATTATACAAACCAAGTTCCATAGATGTTCATAATTAATTTTTATACTTGTCACTATTTACAGGTGCAAGTTATTTGCATATAATGAACCAATCTTTCTTCTGCTAGAAATCAATAATTCGGTCATTTGTTTACAGATTTAAAAACTCTGTAATTCAAAAACCCACTAAATATTTAATTGGGAAACAGAAGGTCTGGTTTGATGATCTGGCAGTTAATTAAACTGGCATCAAAGTACAGCTTAAAATCTTTTTCGATTAGGCTGTTAATTTATGAAGTTGTGTCAAGCTCACTGACAGATGTGAATGGTCTAAAACGTTTCTGATTTTAGTACTCTTGCTTGGAAAATGGAAGTAGTTGATAATTATTTCATTTTGAAAACCAGCTAAAAACGTTTGGTTTATAATTGGCAAAAATTTAGCTGACTTATTTTCATAACTTTGAAATTTTGCTTGAATTACGACTTTACTTCCAGCTTTTCAGGCAATTCCAATTTTATATATAGGGAGTATTTTTTTTACATTTTTCTCAAAGGTTTGTCACAAGTTCATTTTTGTTTTAAAAAATTCCCCAACTTTTTTCATTATCGAAAATAATTGGTTTTTCGCGTTTCTTGGTGCAATTAAAAAAAAGAGGAACTTTGTGTCTCAAAGTTCATTGCTTTAGGTAGGTCGAGATGATGTTTTGTCGCATCTTGTGATGTCGATGTCTGTAATATATGAATCGCATGACTCGGAAATTCTCGCGTGCTACAATGTCATTACCTTTTCTGAAAAACTAACCATTGTCACAAGGTTATCGTTGAGTTAAATTTTTAAGCGCATCCGTGTGCCATGACTGCCTTGTATTCGGAGAATAGCGACTTGAGTTATCGGCCTTTACCCATTTCAAAACGCATTTGCATGTACAGTACCACCAAACCCTTCATTTCCGCAAATTTACTTTCTCGGGGAAGTTGTTTAACTTTGAAAACGACGAAATTAATTATTAAAGAGATGCTTTATCTTGTATTTTTTTTTATCGGACTTTGCTCCTTTTTTTGTCTGATGCTTAAGGCCTCACTTAACTTAAGTTTGTGTGCTACTTATCATTTTGGCCTTGAATAACTACTTCTTATCAAAACAAAATAGTTTTTTCCAATAATTTACTTTATTCAAGCAATCTTTTTCGCGTTAGCCCTCTCCCATTCTCTCTCATTATTTAAAATCAAAAAAAAATTATTTATTTTCCGGAAAGCGTCACGAAAAATATGCTATAAAATAATTTTCGCGTTCATTTCTTTAGGATTCATGGCTGTAACACAATTGAATTATTGCTTTTAATTTAATTCCACTAAAATTTACAATAACTTAAATTACCTCATTCAAAAACGAAAGAAATAGTATATAACTGTACAAGTGACGCAAAAGACAAAATTGCCCGTCGAGACCGGGTTTGAGGCCCGAGCCGAAGGCAAGGGCCTTAAAAAGGTTGAGACGGGCAAGTCTTTTGCGTTTCTTGCATAGTTAGATATTTTTTCTCACGAGGAAGCCTTAAATTTCCGTTTAAAAAAAACTCCCCCGTGAGGAAAAACCGTCTTTCCTTCACGGAGTGAGGAAAATGATATTTTTTTTAAAATTGTTTCAGACCTCTATCAAATCACGATGGCCTACGCTTATTGGAAATCCGGGAAAATGGACGACACCGCAGTCTTCGACCTTTTCTTTCGAGTAAATCCTTTTCAAGGAGAATTCACTGTTTTCGCTGGGTTAGAAGAAGTATTAAAATTTTTAGAAAATTTTAGATATTCCGAAAGCGGTGAGTAAATCATTTCGAAAAGCAGATCCTATCGTTAACGCTTCCTAAATTTATAGAAATTTTCGTTTAGATAATTTTCTATCTGTTTCGGCTTAAAGCCTAAATATTAACTCGAAACTTTGTTCCTGCAGACATGGAATATCTCAAGTGCACCTTACCTCCGGCCATCGAACCGGAATTCTACGATTTCCTGGCAAGCATCACTGCCGCTCCTGTAACGGTCCACGCTATAGACGAAGGATCCATCGTGTTTCCTCGAGTTCCTCTTCTAAGATTGGAAGGACCCCTCATTATCGTGCAGCTCTTAGAAACCACTCTCCTAACACTAGTCAACTACGCAAGGTATAATAAAGACTTCGGCTCGATCAATCGATAATTTTTCCAGTAGATTTAAAGGAATCATCCTTTTTTTTCCAGTTTAATGGCAACTAACGCAGCCAGATACAGGATGGCAGCTGGGAAACAGATATCTTTATTGGAATTCGGCCTCCGAAGAGCTCAGGGACCAGACGGGGGTCTCTCCGCCTCTAAATATGCTTATATAGGTAAGCTTTCAACGACGAACTAAAATACTTATTTCGAAGTTTTAATTGCGAAACGATTTTCGCAACGGAGGAAAATAGTGTATGATAAATTAGCAAAATTTAAATATGATGAATCGTAGAGCTTCTGCATTGCTGTAATTCGGTTATAATACTTGTACCATCCACATTCTATCACCTATTAATCATTTCATACCCTCGGCTCCCCCTTCCGCTCCTCTCTTTTATATTTTGTTATTAATATTCCCGTAACTAGAACGGTTAAAGTATTCCCCATTCTCTTATTTTTTGCAAAAACTCTGGCAACGTATTGCGTGATGCCACTTCAATATTTTTCTGAAAACGTTTCGAAAGGGGTAGTGATGCTCGAAAATCTGTTTAAATGAAGCCTGTAGGAAATATATCGTTTGCATGTATTTTTAAAAAATTTTTGGTTACTTTTTAAATGACAGCTTGTAAAAACGAAATAAATTCGATATCAGTTTGTCTGATAACGGATTATTATAAATCTTATTTCTATTACTGCAACAGGCATATATGACTCATCGCTTTTATTTATCTTGATAATATTGAGCGCACCAAAAAAAAAGTGATCTTTGTTTATTAAAAAAAAGAAAAGGCACGTTTAAAGTTTTGTATTACTCGCGTGCTTTGTGTAATTACCTCCGTTTTGAACAATTTTCTCTTTTAAAATTAAGGGAAGACATTAAAATTTTACATGCCACATGACCGTCGAATATTTTTTTTTATTTACCTTAGACTAGTAATTTACATTAGCCTAGTCGCAATTCCTAATTTTAACGTTGCAGAAGCGATATCTGGTATCTCAGGTCAGAAAAGCCGTGTCTATTTCGCAAGAAGAACTATTAGCAGCTTCGTCGTGATGATCCCATTTTATGTAAAAATAAATTTAAATGGGGCTCTAAATTTATTATCGAAGCGTCATATCCGGAAGTTACTGCTTTCAAAGAGAAAGGAAGCGGATAAGAACGGATTCGATAATATCGATTATCGGAAAGTTAAAAAAGAAGAAAGAATTGAGAAAAAAATAAAAATGCATAATTGTGATGTACGGATAAAAAAGATCTAATGGAAAGGTTTTAGAGGAATTGATAATCCCTTGTCGCACGGCAGGAAAGTCGGTTCCACTTTGTACCAGCAAATGATTGACCGAACCGATATAGGACTCGCTATCTAGGTCATGACGTTTTGTTTCGGAATCACAATGTGTTCTTATCTGGGGAAACAGGAAAGCGCCAACCGAGATCTACTTTAACGCGATCGTCTAGGTCGCCTCGATCCTGAAATCCTCGTCGTAATCGAAGCTGTTTTCTTTTTCTTAAGCTCGGAAAGGGAAAGGACTTCTCACTATCGATCAGAGGAGAAATGTTCCGAGAAAACTGCTGCAGAACATTCTGTAGATTACCTCGTCGTATTTTCGGCATCGTTCGAACGACCTTGAGAGACAAAGAGCGATATTTCCGTTTCCCGGGTTCTGTCAAACATGAAAAAATTGAGGTATAACGTGATCGAGCAACATCGATCACCTATATTATACAAGTTCGGAAACTCAATCACGGGATAATTGTACACACCACTAAATCGGTCCGATCTCCCTAAACTTTGCCCATTTAAAGGAAAAAAAAATTAGAAAAGCAAGTTATCGATTAAAAAATTTCTTTTTTCTTTTCAGGCGGCTTCGACGGAACCAGTAACGTTTTAGCCGGGAAAATGTTTCACATTCCGGTCAAGGGCACTCATGCACACTCCTACATCACGTCCTTTACCGATGTTCGAGAATTGAAAACGAAGGTGCAAAACGGAAAATGAATTCTTTTACGACTTTTCTACCTTCAAATCGAAAAATGAATGATTTTTTTATTTTAGATGTTGAGACATCGAGTGACCGGAGTAGAACACGATTTATTGGAAATGTCTAAAATGTGGAGAAATAAAATCTGCCACCTCATGGGCGTCATGATAGAGGAAGCGAGCGAAGGAGAACTTGCGGCCTTAATATCGTTTGCGATAGCGTTCCCCGACGGATTCATGGCGCTTGTCGACACGTATGATGTCAAGAGGTATCACTTGGGGCTTAGACTGACTCTTTGTCGTTCCCTTTAAACAATTACTCTGCTTTTTTTTATTGGTCAGAATATATTTCTTCCGATTCCTATAATTTACGTTTCAAACGATTTCAGTCGTTAAATAATTCTGATCAGTACGATCATTAGACTTTTGTTTTGTTTTATTTTTATTTGCTTTTGTGTTGGTCAAAGAGTCGGTCTAGTTTGCCCTGCAGCACCTATAGTGAGATGTCACACTTTTTTTTATAATTCTTGAAAGCTTCACTATTCAAGCCTTTAAAGTATTAGCGATTTAAAATCGATTAGCCTTGAGAGTTGTAGAGTAACGTTTTGAATCGCTAAATTTTTCCCAAGCTTGCTTGTTTGCTGTCTAGTTTTTCTTATTAACAACAGTATTGAAATTTGCAGTCAGTAGTTTCTTAAAAAGCATGAAAAGCTCTTTCTTTCTAGATATTTTACTCTCTTGCTAAATTTTTTTAGTCCTATTTATTTTCTCCTTTATTAACAGCTTTGTAGACTCTTTTATTTACTTTTACAAATGCTTAGTTTGATTTTTACATTTTATTTAAAAACCTGTTGAAGATGGCTGAAACAGTAGTAACGTAAAAAATTATGAATTTGTCATTTCAATTTGCAAAAATTTACCGTCACAATTAAAAAGAAAAAAAATAACAACAGAATATAAAAGTAGCGATTGCCGACAAAATGTAATTTAATGTGTAACAATACTTGATAAATTTATCTCATTCGCCTTAGTAAAATGAATTTTATTATATAAAAAAAGAGTCCTAGAAGTATGGTTTTATATTTTTTAAATCTCACTATTGGTTCAGCTTTATTTAGAATAGTTTGGTATTATGTGGAAAATTTGTAGCGCATTCGGCTAATCAATTCTTTGCTTGCTCAAAATGCATTAGAAAATGACCGTGCTTAGAAAAAACTTGCGATAAGTGATGAAAATAAATGCAGTTAAAAAGTAAACCCTTTTTTTTAAAAGGTAGAAATTGTTCTTTTACTAGCTTTTTAGAATAAATACCGGTTTAAATAAACGAAATCGGGTTTGCTCAAAATGCTTTGGAAGGTGAAAGTAGAAGTATAAATCGGAAATGAGCTCTTGTTTTTGCGCTAATCTAGTAGATAAAAGACAACTTTTTAAATTTCAGCTTCGAAAAAAGAGCCGAAAAGTTGCCTTTTAAAACAAATTTTTTTTCCAGTTTTTACAACTGATCTTTTTTTTTCAGGAGCGGATTACTTAACTTTTGTTCGGTGGCACTCGCTTTAAACGACCTCGGGTACCACGCTGTAGGTATTCGAATCGATAGCGGTGATTTGGCATATTTATCGAATAAAGCAAGGGAAATTTTCGAGAGGATCGCCGAAGAGTAAGATTTTTCTTTTTCTTCTAAATACGGGAAGCATTTATTTTATTGTGTTTTAATTTTCGCAGCTACAACATTCCTTGGTTTGCTAAATTGACGATAGTCGCATCGAACGATATAAACGAGGAGACGATCCTTAGTTTAAACGAGCAAAGCCACAAAATCGATTGCTTCGGCATCGGGACTCACTTGGTTACCTGTCAGAGGCAACCAGCTTTGGGTTGCGTGTATAAAATGGTAGAGATCAACGGTTTGCCGAGGATTAAATTGTCGCAAGATGTCGCCAAAATAACGATGCCCGGAAAGAAGACTGCTTACCGCTTGTACGGAGCAGACGGTACGAATTAGATATAACCTTTCTTAAAATTTCAGTTTTACTTTCGTTTTACAATGTCGTGTTACTTCTTAGGGCACGCTTTGATCGATCTAATGCAGAAATGCGGCGAAGAGCCTCCGAAAGTCGGAGAAAAGGTTTTATGTCGGCACCCTTTCCAAGAATCAAAGAGAGCTTACGTCATTCCTGCTAAAGTCGAGCCTTTATATAGGGTAAATAAATTAATAAGTAAAAATTTAACGATTTTCGTGCGTTTAAATATTTGTAAATTCGTTTTTTTTGTAGGTATGGTGGAAGGATGGGCACATCGCGCATCCGCTGCCGAGGCTGGAAGAAGTCAGGCAAAGAGTGCACGCGTGTCTGGCCACTTTACGTAACGATCATAAGCGGAACTTAAATCCGACTCCTTACAAGGTATCCAGTCTTTTCTTGACGCTAATTTCTTTTTTCATTCAAATTTTCGTACATTACGATCGAACATTAAAACCATTTAAAAAATTTTGTATCGCGGAGTGATTATTACCGCCCGGTTACAAACCATTTCAAAAACTTTGTTTTGCCAACTCCCCCCTCCCCCCGTTTGCTGAGACTTAACAACTAAACGCTCTTTCAGACAAAAGCACCTGCCTCATTCTCAAACACGAATCAAATCAACTCGTCATTTAGAAATGCAAAATGTTTGTTCAGGGGGAGGGTAAGTTCCAACAATTTGAAGACCAAATTTATCAAATCTTTGCTTCCGATAAAAATATTTCACGCTGGGAATATTTCTTGATGCTTATTTCTTGGGAAACTTAAGTAATGAACGAAATTTGGATGATCTTAGATAATATTTAAATGCAACTTTACTCCTATTCACATTCACCGGTAATGCATTTTATAATTAGCCTTATTTGCATTATTTAAAATCGAACATAACAATTTATCTGGCTTGAAATTTATTGATATTGCTTTTTAAAATTGTTAACCTTTTTTTAAACGCGTCTATTCCCGCATCGCTTTTATGTTCGAATTATTAGACTTTTCTCTTACAATTTGGAAATAATGGAATCGTCGTCATTTAATAAATACATACTAGCAGTAAAAACAAGTTTCGGAGTTCAAGACAAATTTGATGTCAAAAATTTAACTTTTCGTGGTGTCTTTTTTCTTTTTCTGCTGAACTACGAGTAAATAGACAACATAGCAAATTATTTTACTAATGAAATTTTATTTTTTATAAATAATGGTTCGCAACGTATTTGCTTTTGAAAAAGCTGCATGTACTCTTAATTATCATCTAAAATAAAGCTCGACTTTAAAAACACCATTTAATTTAAGGGATATTTTTTTTTTTTTTTTTTTTTTTGAAAAAAGAAATTGTTGTAAACCGTAAACAAATACACACGTGCAAGTCACTTTGAAAAGAGAAAACACTTGTGAGCTAGCATTTTAAAAAATCCTTAATTTTTTTTTAGGTCTCCGTTAGTGATGAGCTTTACAACTTTATTCACGATTTGTGGCTTCAAAATGCTCCGATCGGGGAACTTTCCTGAGGTTAAATTCATCGCATAGTAATCGTGGGAGAGAAATGCGATCAACTTTCTTTCAACAAAGTGTTAATTATCAGGCTGATTCCGTTACTGATGATATTTGTGATAATGTTTTATATATGCTGTAATTTAAGAATAATGAAAAGTTAATACCTTTAACTTACTATCGATTTCGGCGATATTGTACAGTTGCACCGACTCGACCGTTATCGATTTAAAAAATGTTAAAGAGTATTTCGCGACAAGTCATCTCATAGATTTAATATTTATTATCCTAATATGTAAAAAACAACTTCAAAATATTTTTTCACAAAGTTGAATTGCTCAATTCGTGATATATACTTATTATTATTTTTTATTGAAAGCTTTCTAGACTTACAAAAGTTTTCCTCCGATTTCGGAGATAAACTATAGAGAGACATATAAGTTACGTAAGAAAATTTTTTTATTTAATTTTGTTTTATAAATTTATATTTACCAAGCACTTTGGCAGTATTATACAATTAAATCTAAGTTAAGTAAGTATTATAGTGTATTATATAATGGACAAAATGATGATAATAATTTATATTAATTAAGAAGCTAAAAGCTCCGATGTATTCGCAAGGAAATAGTGTAAAAAATACTTTAGATAAGCATGTTTGCTTGAACCTAGCGTAATTTACGTCGAATCTCGGAGCCGTAGCTGAAACATTTAATCTGTTTATTAAAACGTATACCATGAAAAAAAAATTAAATTACCTTTATATAGGTATTAGTTCGGCAATAAAGCATCTGAAAGGACAAGCTACTTGAAGTCGTAAAAATTAAAATTACTACTGAAAAACATACAGATAGAACATATAGTCCTTGTCTTCAAAATAAAAATGAAAGAGATGTAAATGCGAATTTTGAATATTTTTTTATAAACAAAGGTGCGATGCGTCTCTATTCAGAATCGCAGGTTATATTTTCTTACATTGATTTAAAGTGCTTAATTTTACTGAAGATTAAAATTAGTTTTATTAGTGAGCCTTTTGCACAGTTTTTTTTTTATTGGATACTAGGTTTGCATCACAAATGATCTGAAAATATAAGATACAAAAATAACAGCCTGAAGATATTCTTTTTTCACCTTCTGTAAATTTCCTTGCTTTACCAAATTCCTAAATTTCTTGATTTTATTACTTTTTTTTTTAAATAGCAATTTAGTGTTTGCTATCATCCCTCCACAGATATAACCTATAACTTTATCTCGCAGACAAGTAAAATATGGCGGCAAACCAAAAGTAGAAAAATCATCCGAAAAACCGACGAAAAAACTCAAAGGAAATAACTTTCCTTTGACCGAAACATGTTATTCAATTTACAAACGCATGGAGCATGGTCGTAAAGGTCGCGAAACTCGGGTTCAGGAGGGAAACTCGTTTTTGAAGCCAAAAAAATAGTTCACCAATTTTACCGCTACGAGCGCAAGTGAATAAAGGGCTGTAGGCTACCAATAAGAGTGTTTACCGTTTTTCTTTTGTTTGATTTTAAATTTTCGAACACGTCTAATTGGTCGCCCTTTAATCACTCACGCTCCCAGCGGCAGAAGTTAAACTACATTTCTGGCTTCATTAACAGATCGCCATTTTCTAGTAAAATCAACTCGAGTTTCGCGACCTTTACGACCATGGCATGGAGGAATTGGTTTGCAAAATGGCGGCTGTTTAGATTTAATAGAAACATGCATCTGTGAATGATAAATCGAATAGTTTAACTATTTTGAATGTTTGCTAGAAATATGAATGTTTTGACGGATCTTTAAGACTTTAAACTTTTCACCGACGTGTAGTTTTTTAAATTTGACGGTCAGTTGAACGCGATTCGAGATGATACCGTACGCTTGAAATCGTAAAAATTGACCTTTATATCGGGATTTTTTTTCGTATCGTACTTTAGTACCAAAGTCAGTCTCAAATGAAAATCTTTCAGTTTGCTTTGAGTAAACCAAAATGAAAGAAAACAATCGGGTGTTTGTGCATTTCGATAAATTAAGGACGTGCGATCCGAAAAGTAAGTGTCGGGATTTTGTTATATATTTGACTAAAGCCTGTGATTCGCACCTCCAAATTTTAAACTTTTTTTTCTTCCTTATAAAGAAATTGTATATTTTTTACCTCTTTTTTTTATGGAAGAGAGAAAGAATGGTAGGCCAGGGATTGCTATTTTTTCCTCACTAGAGCAAAGTCAACAGATTTTTTGGTAGCCCTGTCAATGATGATGAAACAAAAACTTTTTTTCAAGTGGGCAATTACGTTATTCTGTTTTACAGCTGCAGAAGTTTTTTTTATCAGGGAATTGCAATTTAATATGCAACAAGGGTGGGCATGACACTGATATCATATGATTGCAAATAAATTATCACTATGCTAAATCTGAAGATCTGCATTTTAAAAAGTTGTTTAATGTAGTAGTAAAATATCTTTTCATTATGCTGTGTATAGTATTCATTGTTATTTAACTACAACTTAATTTGATATGGTTGATAAGACATCATGCACAGATAAATGCACCTGGCCTACACCGAATGCAATTTAATAGTTTTAAGAAATTAATAATTGTTGGTAATGGTTTAAATAATTGTGAAAATAAGTTCCAGTTTTAAAGGTGCCAAACACAGTCAAGTGTCAATATCATTTTTTGAAATCTTTTTATTTTGATTTTAGCGGACAAGAAAGAATTTGTGCCATGAGAAGAGCAAGTCTTATTTAAAATGCAAGCAAAGAAACGATATCTATTAGTGTTGTTAAGTTGTGCATTTCTAGCATATTGTTATTTTGGTGGATACAGACTAAAAAGCGAATCGGAAGACGCAGAGTCGATGTTGAAGTCATATACAGACATCACCGATCAATTTTTAGATAAAGATTTAGGTGTTAACATTTACCAAAGAAGAAAGTTATGGTCAAGCGAAAAAGACGGCAAGACGATCAAAGAAAAATGTCGAATGGAGACGTGTTTCGATTATTCGAGATGCGAAAAAAACGGTTTTAAAATTTACGTTTACCCGCAAACAGACGAAACCGGTGTACAAATGCCTCTTAGTGTTTCCTATCAAAAAATATTGAACGTTATTATAGAATCTAGATATTATACGTCAGATCCTAGTCAGGCTTGCTTGTTGATTTTAGCAATCGATACTTTAGATCGGGACATGTTAAGCAACGATTACGTTAGAAATTTACCGTCGAGGATCCAAAAGCTTCCCCATTGGAACAACGGTCGAAATCACGTAATATTTAATTTATACTCGGGGACGTGGCCGGATTACGCGGAAGAAAATCTCGGCTTCGACTACGGTTTCGCCATTTTGGCAAAAGCGAGCATGAGCATCGTTCATTTTCGTCCGAATTTCGACGTGAGCATTCCGCTTTTTCACAAGAACCACTTGGAAAAGGGCGGAGAAAACGGTTACGTTACCTCTAACAATTTTCCGGTCGTGAAAAAGTACGTGTTGGCATTCAAGGGAAAGCGTTACGTTCACGGGATCGGATCCGAAACCAGAAACAGTCTTTACCATCTTCATAACGAACACGATATGGTTCTAGTCACCACTTGTAAACACGGGAAAAGTTGGAAGGATATGAAGGACGAAAGATGTGACGAGGACAATCAGGAGTACGATAGGTAAGCCACACAAACAATTAAACATTTATTTTATTTGCAAAATCAGTTATCCAACAACTAGATTACAAAACTTTAAATAACCAGATTTACTTTGCCGCTTTTCGGTGCTCAGTGACTCGAAACCAAAAAATAAAACCTATAAGCTATGGTGGCTAGAATTCCCATGGTCACAGGAACCAGTAACGATCTCCATGAACCGTAATCTTCTCCGCCGTTCGAACCGGCCCGAGATTTTGTAATCTTGTCAAACGTTTTTCTTTTCTCGTCCTCGCAAAGTTCTCCCACTCTATATTTTTCCATCATTTCTCTCGCATCGACGGAATGACCTACATCTTCGAAGGCATCGGTAGAATCTTTCCCGGCCTGCTCCAACAAGACTTCTTCTCCTCCTGGGTGCTCGCTCAAAAATTTCGTAACGTCGTAAACATTATCGTGAATAACGATGAAAGCACTTTTGCTGTCGTTATTTTTTGCGATTTCGTTTCTCCTATAAACTTTTATCACTTTTTCCGACATTCTAAAATTAAAAAAAAACTGGAAAAACAGAAAACAAAAGACGGTACCGTCACCGTGTATTTAATGCCTCGAAAAAAATATTACTGCTGCAAAAACTAAGATCGAATGAAAGAAAGATGATTGAGTAAAAAGAAATGTTTAATTCATCAACTATTTTTTCTCAAACTTTAATTGTCTGAATTAGGAAATACTAGTATTGCTTAATGATTTCAGGCTTTGCGCCGTGAGAAATCCGGCGTATTTCCGGAAGTTGGAATAGACTGTGCCAATATAAGGGCAGGTTAACTTAATTTTTAAAATTTTGATAATGAGAGTTTTTAGCTGTTCTCGATATATATTCCGTATGGATCTGTTAAACTGAGATTTCCGACAAATCGTCGAGTTGAAAATAGCCATTTAAAACACTTGGTAATTTATACAGTACATCGAGTAAGATTGGTTTACCTTGTTGAAAATACCTTGACATAGGTTATTGCGTCTGACGTTGCATCTAAAATTTCTGATAAAACTTATTATAAGTCTAAAATGTATGGCTATGGAATTTATCGATGGATTTATCGATGGACATCCCTCCCGATTCATTCGGCGAGTTGAACGTCAACCGATATACAAGGCCGAATTTTTTTCTTCTGAGCCTGTGGTTTTTATTATGCTCGCTTTTGTTTATTATTGTAATTACCAAGTCGGCATTGTTAACGTCACGCAATAACAGCCGCTTTATTCACACATACCAAAACCGTATACCACCGTTTTTTCCTTTTTTTTTTTTTTCCTTTTTTTCTTTTTGAAAGAACCTCGACTTCTTTGCCCCTGATGCGCCTAACATAATTATTATTTTCATCAAGCACAAAAATATCTGATTATCTTTTTAAATGATTATCGCTACGTCACTCTGTTCCTTCTGTTTATCCTTGTACAATCTTATTTTGACCTACTTTTTTAGGAGGTTTCTAGTTTTTTTTATTAAAGAAAGAAACAAAAAAGGAAAAATTTTTAATATTGAATATGAGAATGAGCGTATAAAAAAGATGATCTCGTATTCACGAACGTCATGCATGTGTGGCGACAAAAAAACGGAAACGGTCGTTGTGTTTATATCATCTTCCGGGCTTTAAATCCCGATTCTTTTTTAACCCTTGTCTTGTTTTAACAGAGGGCCGGAAACGATCCTCGAGCCAAAGCTGCCGAGTTTCAACCGTAAAATAAATTTACGATTTATTTCTGCTTATTTTTTGATTCAGGTACGACTACGAAGTCCTTTTGCAGAATTCCACTTTCTGTCTGGTTCCTCGAGGTCGAAGGCTCGGATCTTTTCGGTTTCTCGAGGCTCTTCAAGCGGGTTGCATTCCTGTGTTGCTCTCTAACGGATGGGCGTTACCTTTTCAAGAAGTCATAGACTGGACGAAAGCTGCCATTTGGGCGGACGAGAGACTACTTTTTCAAGTAAGAAAAAATTGGAAATTCCGACTTGAAATCTAAAGTGCTAGTTCGTTTATTTCGTGTTTTATTTTTAGGTTCCTGATATTGTTAGATCGATTAGTCCGACAAAAATATTCGCTATGCGCCAACAAACACAAATACTCTGGGACAGATACTTCTCTTCCGTTGAAAAAATAGTTTTTACTACGTTAGAGGTGAGTGCGTTTCCCGATATCGGAAAAAGTTTGGAATTTTAAAAATTAATTATGGGATAAGGCTGAAAATTTGAGCGAAAATTAATCTCTGCGAAAAGCTGTGCCTCTGTTTTACTAAAAACTTTGAAAAGTAGACGTTGACATTCTTGAAAAGTTTTCTTTGTCCTCGTAATTTTTAATTCCCCTTGCGGGTTTCGGGTTTTAAGACGTTGCCCAACTCAAAAGCGGCGATTGAAACGTCGAATGTGTATCCCATTTAAATATCCTCGAATTATAATTTTAAATTTTGGTCTATTCGATTTAAATGAATTAAACAGATTCACAGATGGTGAATATACATTTCGATTTCGATGTCTCGGCACGTATCTGCCGCTCGGTTAATGTTTTCCCTTTTAACTAACGAAAAGGACTTGTTTTTCAGATAATCGGATCGAGATTGGGTTTCGATTACTCCCGAGACGGGATCACGTGGAACTGGCCGCCCGGAGCTTTGGTTTCGCTTCCCAGTTTTTCGGACTCCTTGGTTCATTATCCATTTTACACGGATTTGCTGGGGACTAGTCCCGGCGATTCCGCGACAGCTGTTATATACGTCACCCGAGGAGGCCCCTTCACCAACAATAACCCTTTGCATAAATTAATTAGGAATATTTCTAAAAGTCAATTCGTAGCGAGAGTAAGTATCCGATCTTAAATCATTTTCGTCAAAAGGATATCAAGTAAAAAATTTGAACAAAGAAAAGTTTCTGTGATTTTCGATAAGTACATTGAAGACTCGTGCATTTTCCAAAAAATATTTTAACGCGGATGATTTATTAACGGCCGATCTTGATTTAAATGATTATTTTTATCTTTGCAGATAATAATAATGTGGTGTGCCGAAAAATATCCTCCTCCGCAAATAAAATGGCCGCAAATGTCAAAACATATCCCATTAAATATTATTCATCAAGCTCAATCTAACATTCCTTTTCAAAACTCTCCTCAGTCATATCAAAATTCATATCAAAAGGGCACTTTGTACAAGAACGACAACCGAACCAATTTTACTTTGTTTTCGACTTCCAATCAACGATTTTATCCTCATCCGCTGATCCAAACGGCCGCTATTTTGAGTTTGGACGAGGACACAGTACTTACGACCGACGAAATCGACTTCGCTTTTCAAGTTTGGAAACATTTTCCGGATCGGATCGTCGGTTACCCCGCGAGAAGTCATTACTGGGACGATTCCAAAGTAAGCCGATTAAACATAAAAATATCGATTTTATTTACTCTTTTAACGACCCGTTCATTTTTTTTCTTTTTTTAGAATTCGTGGGGATACACGTCCAAATGGACCAACGATTATTCTATCGTGTTAACCGGAGCCGCCGTGTATCATAGATATTATAATTATTTGTACACGCACTGGTTGAGCCCTCTTCTTCATAAGACTGTCGAACAAAGTCAAAACTGCGAAGACATCCTCATGAATCTTCTTGTGGGGCACGTCACTCGGAGGCCGAACATAAAATTGACTCAAAGAAAACTGTACAAGGAGCAAAATTCCGGCCGTCAAAAGTCTCCTTGGAACGATCCCGATCATTTTATTCAACGCCAAACGTGTCTAAACACTTTTGCAGCCGTCTTCGGTTACATGCCGTTGTTGCGCTCGAACATGAGGCTCGATCCGGTGCTTTTCAAAGATTCCGTCTCAAATTTAAGAAAAAAATATAGGCAAATAGAACTGGTCGGCTCGGGGAGCTAGGATTCGCTCACCACGTTATCTCCTCTTTTTTTAAGTATTTTTGTAAGGTTAGTTGTTCGGCTTTTTTAAATTTTCCCCTTTTAAAATAAACTCTTATTCGTTTTCTCTTTTTGTTGCAGGTAATTAGTGTAAATTCGATAAGCGCCATATTTATTACATTTTTACTAGATAATCGAATTGTCCATATATAATGGTTGTTGTTATTGTTATATTTTTGTATCGGACTCATTGTTTATTAATTTATTTATGTAGAAAACTTTTTATGTTGGCTTTTTTGTACAAGCAAGTCAGATTTTATAATTAATGACAAATAGTGACAAATTTACTCCCGTTCCACTGACATTAAGAAAAAAAAAACACTCAGCAATAAAAATCGTTAATAAGGATTTTTATATATCTGCCATGGAAATACGATATTAGCCTAAAGTGCTCTTAACAATCTTGTCGTGCAACAATTTTCTAAAATTTCAATTATACGATAAGCAAAAAAAATTTCGACTTCATTACTGATTCGGAAATACTGAAATAACATTTCTTGAAGGGAATCTTGTTAATCCTTTTGGGCCTTCTTTATAAAAAGGCCGACATAAAAAGGATGAGACACGTTTTTGTATTTCTAAGGTTTTTGTTTAGTGCAAAATTTCGCATGTTACGTAAGCAAAATGTTTAAAGCTGCAAAAAATTAATTAGGTTTAGCACTTGACTGATTCAATTACTTTTTGTTGAAAAACCAAATTGCTTTAGTTGTTTAACGGTTGATGGCATACAGTTAAATTGTCCTACATGATTGATTAAAAAATGTACTCCATAAATTATTTTTAAAGATTGTGTTGTTCAAGTTTACAAAACAAAAAAAAAAACGACAAAAGGAAAAGAAATTACTATAAAATTCGTCTGAAATCGGTTTTCGAGTTGACAAGTATTCCGTTAGCGGTGGCAAAAGCATCCCAAAAATTTTTCAGAAAGTAAAACATGCTAGCAATGTTTCATTTCGCCTTTTATTTTTAAATCGATGATTATCTCTTTTGATTAAATTCCTAAATCTTTCATGACAAAATCGCCTTAAATTAAGGATCCCCTCGAATTATTATTTCTACTGTCGAAGTATCTTTAAGTATGAATTATTAGCTTAAGATGCTGGCGAATAGTAATAGTCAGACAATCTTTATTATTCAAAATCTAGGTATAATTTTCATTTCTCAAAAATAAAATTGAGAATTTGTTTTTCCTTGAATAAATTTTCAGGGAATTCCTAAATTCATTTAGAAAATAAGAATTTTAAATACTTTATTTTTTTTGAAATCTGCCTGCGTTTCATTTGTCCAGAATTATAAAATACAATAGTATGGGTTTTTAAACATTTGAGGTGTTCTCTTCATTTTTCATTACTCTATGTCATATTTTTTTATAATGTTCTCTTTTAAAATCGTGCTTTTAAAAAAAAGACTGTTCAAAGCCAAAAATTTCATGATAGAGTTTAACTATCACAGATTTAATTTAAAATATGGGAAGTAATTTTTTTTTTGCCAAGATTATAATCGAATATAGTAAAAATTTTTAGAAACTTCCTTTCCTAGAAATTTCACATTTTTATTTTAGCTACAAATTTTCTGATTTTGGTTTTTAAATTTTAGAAAATTTTATTTATTATCCTTTTTTAACCATTGTTAAATCATTTTTAGCCATGTAAGCTTAACCAAGGTAAAAATGAAACGCCACTCTCATTTTGCTTTCCAATTTTGTTAAGCTCATGGCAATTTAAAAAATGTGGGTTGCATTTTTACCTAGTTTACCTTACAGAAATTAGATGATCAGTTGATTGAGTTTAAGATCGATTAACGTTTCACTGGGTTTGTTTGAATGTCATGCGAAATAATTACTTTGACTATGTCAAATATTTGTATGTTGTTTCATTGCATTTACTTATCTTTTTATAATTTGGAACTGTTTTATTTAATTGACCAATATTGTTGACTTTTATTTTATATCATAGTAAAATGAAATATCCAGTTCAAATTTTTATTTTATTTTTTCCTTTTCTTCATTGTATTGGCAAATATCCTTAATGGGAAAACATAAATTCTTAAGTAAGTAAAAAACTTGCAATAAAACTATTTGCAGATAATGTATTGATAAAAAATAAATTAATATATGTATAAATATAGATTTTACATTTGCATTTAAATAAGCAACTTCAAAAAAGAAAGCAAATTTCATTCAGAATTTGATTAACATTTCCAACACACATTTTTACTTTAAAATCATTTTGGCTTTTCTAAATAACAGGCACTTTTCTGCATTTTTTAAAACATTCTCTCTTAAACATACCTGATGCATCTAACAGTCAACAGAACAGCAGCTATTAATATTAAAAGCCATTACATTGATTAAATAAATAATGATTTATCAGTCAGAATCATCTGATGAATCTTGACTTTGAGAAGATATCCCATTTTTTTTGTTCATTAAATCCTTATATTGTTTTACAGTTATTTTGTGAGGTACTAATTCTGAAAATGAAAACAAACAATAGTAATTTCTTAAGGATTATCATTTCCAAAATAATACTTTTCAGTTTACCTCTTAAAAATTCTAGTTTATGATCACGATCCACTATTTCAGCCACATCTTTATACTCCAGATTATCTTCGCTGCCACTGAATATTAGCGATTGTTGAGCTAAATACTGAATAAATAATTCCTGAAATAGAAAACAACATCGAGTGTAAATAGAAAGCACGATAGAATCGATCTAATCTTTTTCATTTATTCGGTAATTAATCTCAACTTACCGTTGCTTTCGCCACAAGATGTATGGATTCGTTGCTAATATTTTCTACCTGAGGAGAGCTTTTCATAATAGTTTTAACTCTCGAAATAGGTAGTTGAGTATGTTTATTTGTGTTCGCCGCCATCATTACGGTTTATTTTTATTTCTAGTATTAATTTGATGCGCACCTAGCTGGGCCGGCGGCAAACTTTAAAAGGAAAGGAACTCCTTTCCTTTTTTGTGTGTATTCTGCTTTTCCCGTTTGTCTCTTCCTCCTTTGCCGCAGTACATTCCTCGCCGGGAGGTTCGTGTTTTGTGGATTGTACGTTTTTGAGGTAGGTTATTTAATCAATATGATGCATTCGGATTTTATTAAGTTAAACGAATTATTTTGAGTAGCTATCCTACGACTGCAATGCAGAACCTAAAAGAGTCCCTTTTACAAAATGCGGCTTAAAAATTATTAGTTGAAGTGACACTGTCAGTAGTGTCAGTCAGATGAACTCGAGCCTGTTTTACCAAGATTCATCGATTTACAACATATTGATCTCTTGCCTGTAACTTCTTTTAGCTGCTGAAAACTGGGATTTCTGCTATTTATAACGCTTGTGATACAATGTGAAATTGCTATACTAATATTATTGTAGAAAAAAATGAATGACAGCTACCTTATAATATTTATGAAGATCATTGTGTCATGTAAAATGAAAGCTTTCACAACAGGAATCGGTTAATGTCAGCTGCTGATAAATTTTGTGTTTTGTCCAAAAATAAGCAATTATTAATTTCTTAGTTTTCACAAACTATGTTCCTATGTCATTAGGAAAAAGATGAGATTGGCTATTTCTACATGTGTGGCCATGTTTGGGATATTGTAAATGTTTCTTCCATTTTAGTTTACATTCTTACGTGCTGATGGCTGCTAACCTTGTTAACGACAAATTCTGGGTGGATAAATGTGTGTACCACGACGCTGAGAAGAAATTTCACGAAAGCTTAGCTAAGGTAATTAGCATATAGATTTTTTAGCTTATACTTAAATGAGTAAAAGTTTTTCCAATAAGGGCTTTTTAAAGAAATAATATTTAGTATTATGGATTGTAGATTGAAAAATAATAATTGAGCAAGTTGTAGAATTTAATTTTAACTCAACTTTTGGTGAAAAATAATATTTTGGTGTTTTGCTTAGGATTTTATAATAGATAAATTTTTTCCTTTTGCAAGCTGCTTAAAAATGGACAAAAATGTGAGGAAGCTAGTAAAAATGGACAGAAAAGCAATGAAGTAAACAGCAAAAAACCAAAAGAAAATAAAAATTTTAAAACTCAAGTGAAAAACCAAAAAAACTCTGAAAATTCTGAAAATCATATTGGAAAAAAAGAACTAAGCTTGGAAGAAAAAAATGCAAAAAATATAGCTTCTTTCATGATAAATTCCAGCATGGATTCTTCAAAAATGAATAGCCAGAAAAACATAGAAGACGATATGATAAGTGAGAAAGAAGAAAGCATCAAAGATCTTGGTAGATGTTTACATGTTTTATTTAGCATTGCAAACAGTTTTTTTTTTGCGCACAAATCTAAAACTATAAAAGGAAGGGATGTGAAGATTTGCTAAATTTGAATCCTAAATCTAAATTCAGTTTTTATTTTTCACACTAAATCTGAACCTGTAAGTTAAGTTTTGAATTGGAACTTAAAATCAATACAACACTGATTTTGGTTCTGAAAGTAAAATTTTTAAGAAGTAAGACCAAATGCCTAAACACTTAAACTAGTAAATAAGAATTAAATAAATTCCTAGAGAGAAGATTCAACTAATGAGTTAACATTGTAGACTAAATCTTCCACTCTTAGTAGTAATAAAGTAATTTTTTACTCTTTTAGCCTTTAAAAATAACTGGGAAAACTGTCAGAAAAATACTTCATATCCCTTTGAAAAGGTTTGCTTTGCTAAACAGTAATAACACTTTTGTATTTTACTTTTTTTTTAAAGAGAAAAAAGTGAAGCAAAAGGATGTGAAAGAAAAGAAAAACAAAACAGAAAAAAAGTCTAAGAAAAATCGAGATAAGGATGAGAATAAAGCGGTAGGTAAACAGAAGTTTCACAAAATTTGATCACTGACCAAAAATGTTACTTTTTTTGAGTAATAATGAAAATCAAATAGACGACGGTAAAGCAGATACCCACTTTTTATTAACGTAATTTGAGTAATCCTAACTGTCTTGATTTTAGAGCCTTTAATTAATCCTTTTCAATTAAATTTCCAAGCATGTGTATTTGAAATACCGTAATAATAAAAAATTCTGTTGGCAGTGTAGATTGAAATTATTCTGGTTATTATTCAAAGTTGTACGACTTTTAAATCTGCAAGGCCATTTAATGACAAATTAAAGTTGAAAGAAAAAGGTATCAGCTTTCGGTTTCGGCAACATTCAAGTTTTTTATTATTAAAACTAGAAAGATTGGATGTTGTTGACATTTGTTATGTGCAAGATATAGCATGTCAGCAATCGCTTAATTAGTGACCTTCTATCTGCTAGGGTGGTGTGGGAATGGCAAATGTATCCCAAGAATCATTTCCCAAAACTTCACTCGCTGGGGAGGTCGCCAAAGCACGACAGCATATTAAATCGTCATTAGAATCCGTGAGTAAAATGGTTTAATATTTTCTTTTCTTGTTCGGTTTTTATTTTGTTGTTTGAAATTTATTTTAAAACCGAACCCTATCACCGAAGTTGGAAATTTTAAGAGCTCTAACCGAACCAATTTTAGTTTATTATGCTGTGAAAGATATCATTTTTCAGCTTTCAGTCAGTTTCTAATAAAACCAGAAATAGATTTTTTTTTAAACATTTTGGAAAAGTAGAAGAAATAATAAGGAACCCTGGAGGAGCCTAGTATAAGCAATTTGAAGTAAATTCCTTTGTCCTGTGCTTTTTGAATTTTCCTTTTTTTCTTAATTTTGGTGTGGGTTGGTTGCATGAATGACTTAATCGTTTTAAAATTTTAAAAATTAACCATTTTTCTTGGACCATCAGTTTTGTGATAGGGCAGGGCAATGGTTTTTTCTCAATTGGGCGTTTTCCTTTTGTTATCCAGATGGATGGATTAGCTGCATCGACAGGTTTGGCTTCCGAAAACGCTAGGTTGACTTCCATCGTGGACAGATTAGAAGCTAAAATATGCAGCTTAGAAAAACGAGTAGAAATTTTAGAAAAGAAATGCTCTTCGTGCCCTCCCATTAGCAAAGCCGTGGGTCAGTGTCAAACTCCAGCTACCAAAACGTCCGTCGGTCAATCTCAAACCGTGGCTACGAAAACTTCCGTGGGCCAGTCCCAGACTAAACTCGCAAAGGACGACGAAGATGACGTCGATTTGTTCGGTTCTGAATCAGACGTAAGAACTTTTTTGTATGCTTATCAAAAATTTAAAAAATCAGTTCTAAATCATTTTTTTGGTGTTTTTAAAATAGGAAGAAGACGAAAATTCCAAAAAAATACGAGAGCAAAGATTAGCCGAATACAATGCGAAAAAATCAAAGAAGCCCGTGTTGATCGCAAAATCAAACATCATACTCGATGTGAAACCTTGGGACGACGAAACCGATATGAAAAAAATGGAAAAGGAAGTGAGAGCCATAGAAATGGAAGGCTTGATTTGGGGAGCTTCCAAACTCGTACCTTTAGCTTACGGAATTCACAAGCTTCAAATCTCCTGCGTCGTAGAAGACGACAAAGTTTCCGTCGATTCCTTGACCGAAAAGATAGAAGCAATCGAAGATTATGTAAGTCGCTTTTTTCATTTTCTAGACTTAACTTTCCGTGATTACAGGAACAAAAGTCCAAATATTTTTTCCCCGTGCTTTCAGGTTCAAAGCGTAGACATCGCTGCATTTAACAAAGTTTAATTTACTTTAATAATGAGTGCTGTCAACGCACAACGCTTCTGCTGTCTGCCGAGAGTCAATTTGACTGTCGTCTCGTTAATTGTATACATTCCAAATAAAAACAGTTGTTTATAAATCTTGCCTTTTCAAATCGTAAAAATTTTTATTAATCCTTGAATATTAAATTTCAGAATTTTTGGTGGTAAAATAAAATAACAAATTTACAATTTTGGTAAAAAAATTTATTTGGACTTTTGAGCGCGCGATCTTAAATTTTGTTTCTTTGCCGTATTTTGATCTACTTCGGTAAGTTCGTTCATGTCGTCGTCGACGCTTCGTTTCTTGTCCTTTTTCTTATTGACGACAGGCTTTTTGTCGGACTTCTTTTTCGACGGTTGTTGCAAAGTAGATTGTTCCCTCATTTTGGCCAACTGAGAAGTTATAAAATTCCACATGAGATAAGCTTGTAGTGAGCAGACTCCGAGCAAGGCCGTGATCCTTAAATGTAAAAAGTTCGTTGTAAACTACAGATTTTAAATCCGATAGAATTAGTATTTTTCAAATTTTCTTACCTTATCAACTGAGTGTTAAAGTTTCCGGTGGCGACGTCGAGACCTTGATTTTCGCTCAGAGAAAGCCCGTACCAAAATGTCAAAACGGAAAGGATGATCGATCCTAATCGAACCAGTACAAACACGACCTTGGAAACCAAATATCCGGCTAAAACGAAAAAAAAAATTATTCACCCGTGTGGCCGAAGTCCATTGATATTTTTAAAATAATCATTTCTAGCGTTAAAACTTTTCATGTTTTAAGTTGGCCAAAATTATTAGTTGTCTAGATACCCTTTTACACTTGTAACAGGTCATCTCAAACTAATGTGAGGTCATAACTTGATACATGAAACAAAAAGCTAATATTTTTACCTTGGGAACCATTTTCATTTTTATCTGCAAAATCCAAAAGTCTTGCAATATGGAAAATAGCTTCAGAAATATAATGAAGGACGATCAGACATAATCCCACTCTTGTAAAATTGGTTACATATGCAAGAGTAACAAAGACAAGATTGGCAGTGGCAAGCTGAACACGATGAGGTATTTCTTCTTTTTTTACTTTTTGAAAATATAATTCAGGGTAGCAATGCAACCAGTACGATAACTGAATAATGTAGAAAAATTTGAATAAAAAGGTCATTTCAGCATGAGGATATCCTTCCCAAAGAGTTGCTATATTCAATATGTAGTTTTCTCTGAAAAAAGAACAAACAATTTATTTTAGATGGCCTAGAAATTAATATTGATTTAAAAATTTTGTGCAATTGAAGAAAATTACCTAAATATGATATCGGCACCCCAAAAAACAGATAAAAGGTAAAATACAACTAACTGCCCTGATTCATTGAAGAGACTGTGTTTCACCTTTGATAGATGTAATTTTCTACTGACTTTCTGGAATAACATGATCAACATTTAGCCAAAGTTTTGATTTTTTGAAATTGGAAGAAATAAATGATACTAACATCAAGAATGTATTCTTGAACTATGGCATGAATGACTATACATATTAAAAAGTAGAAAAAAACAGCACAAACATCTTTCCATCCACTAGTGAAGTATGTGATATCCTCCGTTTGAGGATCATCAACCGTTACGTTGTGCTGAACTGCTATAAACATATAAGCTAAAGGAGATGTCACCTAAAAAGGAACAAAAAAACAATAGATCATAATTACACGAGCCAATAACTTTTTAACTGTTTTTAATCTCGATTAAAAAATTTACCACCACTTAAATTTTGTCAATCATTTCAAATTTGTAATAATGCAAGCAGCCAATAATCAAGGATAGGCTCTTTTTACACTTACGTTAAAATGATAGGAAATTTGCCAAACATTTTTATAAATCGGAGCAGTATCGTGAAAGGTTTTTTCGGCGTCTCCCGAAAGGAATACTGCTACAATATGTATCTTAACCTACATACCTGGACCAAAAGGCCGATAACGAAAAGCATAGCCACACAAGATACGATATCTGCATGGTTTTGAATTACAAATTCGTGACTTAAAATCGGCGGATTTTTATTTGATGATTTTCTGCCCCTAAATCCCATTTTAAATTTTTCGATGATTACAGAACTTGTCAATGTTTTTAAACCGTAAACGTCAACACCGGAAATGCAGTAGACGGATCACGGATTTGTTGGAGTTTTGTCATAGACTAATACGTAATCGAGAACACCACGTAGCAGATTTGACACAGAGTTTATATTGCAGTCGCTGAGTCGCTATATTCTATTTCCTTCCTTTTACCGCTCAATTCGAACTTCTACGTTCGTTTCTCTTTTTTTTTAGTCGCGAAACTAAAATTTATTGGTTTTCGTTTCGAAACCGATTTTTTTTCTGAACGTTTCTGCATTAGATGAAGATGGAGAATAAAGGTCATTATGAATAACAATAGAATACAACTTTTTTTTAAAAAAAGAAGACATTTATTAAAACATGACAACTTGCGATAATTTTTATAACGTATTCAGTATCTTTATGCCGATCATAAAAAATGACCGGATTTTCTATATACATAAATAGGCTAGTTTTTATTTAAAATATCGCCGATCAAGGCCTTTTCTGAAACGTATTCGATATTTGTGGTAGGACAAATCGCTGAAAACAAACACAGACGTTTTTATGGCAGCTTGAAAAAAAGAGTTGCGTTTTTCTGAGCAAAATTGCCAACAATAATAAAATTTAGTTTTATTTTTCCGCTTGGTTTGCGAAATGCATGAGTTTTTGAAAGGTAGCTGTGTAGCAAATATTATTTATATTAATTTAAAAATGTATCAGTCAAATTGGACGATTTTTACTAAATAGTGAAATCACAGACGGCAAATTAAGCGACAGGATACAACAGATCATCCGGAATAACGGAATATCGAATTATGGGAGGGGATTTTTGACATTTGTTACGTAGGCGTATTCGCGCGGGACACGTAACGCATCTTTTAAAAAAAATGACGAAACCGAAAGTAGCAAATATGGCTAAACTGATTCCGAAAAATATCAACATTTTAATACTGTATGAATGGACGAAAACGTTTTCGCTAGAAGACGGTTTGAAATCGGATTGTAAAAGCTCGTAAGTTAGATTGTGCTCTCGAGTTCGATTTTCGAAACTCTTGTTTTTAACGTTTTCGTTTTTGAAAATTCTTATGATAAATCTTCCTCTTTCTTTGGGCCAGTATTCGTTTTTCTCTATGGGTCGAGGATTAGTAAGAAAAACGGTCTCGGAGGCCTCGGAATCCGAAACCAATTGAAGATTGTAAAGGGCGGCGTTGTATTTGTTGAACCATTTCAAAGCCGAGCCTCTGTAAATGTTTTCGATTTTTTCGAAATCGTATTTTCCGTCTGTCCCTTTGACCAGGATCCATAAATCGACGGAATCTTCGTAAGCGAGTATCAAGACGGTCAAATTATCGGAAGTTTTAAGGACGTGCAACATGGACTTGGTTTCGTTTTCCCAAATTTCTTCCGTTTTGGGAGATTTAAAATAATCACTCAATTCTAATCGACCCAAGCTTTCTAAAATTTTTCTCTTGGAGTCGATTCGGAAAACTAATTTACTGGTTAATTCAATTTCGGACGGACTTTTGGATGGCTCGGTCGTGTTCCACGTTTCATTAAACGAAGTGTAATTGTCGTATATTAATTCCGTCGGCGAACATAATACGTAAATTTCTTCTCCGTTTCCGGCGTAGCGAATGCTGTTTAAATCGGAACATGCGGGCCAAGTCGTGTCTCCGGCCATTTCGATCTAGAAAACAAATAAATTAAAGAAATCCCTATTGTAAAACTTACGTATTTCTGATAAATCTTCCGCAGGCCTACCTCTTGTTGCGACCAGTGACTCGTTTTGAGATCGAAAAGCCATAAAACTATACTCGGAGAATTAAGATCGGAAGTGATGAGAACGTCGTTATTTCCGTCGCACCAGGATACCGGTTGCCCGCCTTCAGGGAAATCGGGGCAATATTTGGAAGCTATTTTCGGTAAAGCCTTTTCGTTTACTGTCTCGTTGACTTCGCTTTTATCGGTTTTGGTTTTCGCAAACTTTTCTTCCGCCTTTTGCATTTGATCGGAATTTTTTCTATCGTTAATCAGAGTTTTCTGTTCGACTTCGCTCTGGACAGGTTTCCTTGTTTTAGTTTCTTTTTCAGTTTTTATATCGTTTTTATTTTTAGTGGGCGTGACGGTCTCGTTATGAATAATTTGCAAATTTTCAAAAATGTGAATCGTCCTCGTGTTGTTCAAATAATCAATCTCCCGATTTTCCTCCGTAAGAGAAACGTGCTCGTCCTCGCCGACATCTGGTTCTTCGTTGTTTCTTTCGGTGCTCTTACTTTTTTTATAGTACGATTCGGTTTTCTTTTTAACCTGATTTATTTTCTTCTTCTTAATTTTTGAACTGCTGATGTTCATGTGTTGTTGTTCGGCGTCTACCCTGTCCTCCGTTTTGTCTATTTTGTACTTGGCCCAATCGGTTTTCGTTGTAGAAGTTTGATTTTCGTTATTGACGGATTCTAATTTAAAAGTTTCGTTTTTTGTGGCGTCAGCATAAATTTTTGGAATCTTGGAGGGCCGCTTATCGCCGTTGCTGGTGTCGCAACAACAGACGTAGGACGTCCACAATTTGTCTTTGAGATCGATTTGCCAGACCGTGTTGGATCTGGAGGTTCTCGGACCGTACACGGCCAAAGATTTCGATTCCTCGGTCTTCGAGTTAGATTCTAATTTTTTCCTTCGCGTAAAATTACTCGTCCACATGCTTTTCTTGTTCGTTACTTTAGTGTTATTCTTTTTCGACCCTCGACCGCATAAGACGATGATATTGTGGTTCATCGGACGTCTAGGAATTTTTCGAAAGTGACCGTCGTCGAACAAATTGGCTCGTAGCGTCATCATACCGCCTAGAAAACGTAATAAAAATAATAAGCTTTTCATCGTAGGAAAAAAAAGTGACCGTAAAAAGTGCTCGCACCTATTTTATTTTGATTTTTTCCTTTGGTTTCCGTTTGAGAAGGGAAGACTCGTTCCCAAGTCCTGGACGCGACGGAATATTTCCATATATCGGAATAAACTTTATTGGAATCGAGGTCTACCGGCCTTCCTCCGAATAGATACCAGTTCGGCCCGACGTCGTCCTTCCACAGTGCGACGTTCAATCTCGGCCCCGGAGAACTTCCGTCTCGTCCAGGCGATTCCTGTTTCATCGACCACGATTCCCATTGCCATTCTAAAAATATTTACAAGGGTGAAATTTCCAACGTTTTGTTTACCTTTCTCTACGACCGAAAAAAATTATTCGGAAACTTCCTTACCAGCAACGTACTGATTATTTATGTCTTGTAATTTATCGTTGTTCTCCAAAGGGTTCAACCTTTCACAAACACACCCAACGACAAAACACACCAATAACAATTTAATACAAGTTATCATTGCGGTTAGAAAAATATACTTTGTTGTGATAAATGAAAACCCTACTGCACATGCACTGATTCCGGATCGATATTCCGGCTGCAGATGCTGATGTCGCTAGAAACGAGATCTCCCTCGGAAATTTCCTAACGGTCCACGCGCTTTTTCAACGGTTCCTAATTCTTTTTTTTTTTTTTTTTTTATTTTTTAAATTTTTAGTCTGCTAACGTATTAGAGGATTCCACTGCCTGAATATTTCTTTTTATTATTTACATTTCCCACCCTAAAATATTTTCTGTAATGAAAATTAATCATTTTCTTCTAACCGTAAATCTACTTCTCCCGTGAAAGAATGACGTAAGTCTCAAAATAATAATCCTTTCGGCAACTTAGTCGTACAAATATTGATGATGACTTTGTTAAACATTATATTTCAGGCAAAACGAGCAGAGTTCGTCCGTAAGTCGTCGATCGACTCTTTTGGGACCGTACTACAGACCGTAAGTGAAATTTGTGAAAGCATTTAATTGTTGTAGACTTACAATTTATCGGATTGCCCAGGCATCCTGGATCTGTCCGAATGGAGGGCATTGTTGATGTTTCGACGTTATTTCTTCCTCCTCCGATGCCTCCGCCGCCTCCCGCATATTACCTTTCGGCGTTTCCCCTTTCGGATCCGGCGGCTCCTCGAAACCGACCCGTCACTCGGCAACCTGAAAAGCGAAACAGGGAAGCTCGATTGGCCTCTTTCGACTTGACACGAATTCCTACTCTTTCCTCCTTTGTTTTTAATTACGGTATGTTTTGCAGACGAGGAAATATTCCGCGCACGGTAAATCTTATATTTTGTTTTAGAATTTTGGGAGCCGTATCCTTCGACCCTTTCGATGTCCGACCAGGTCCATCCCGGGCTGGCTCATTTAGTTTCCGTCGATTGTCTCAACGTGAATCACACCATGGATTTAACGGATTTGATAAACGGCGTGGAAATAGAAAATTTATATACCATTTCCAACAAGGACGGAAAAGCCTTATATTACGTCTTTGAAAGTTCGATATTATGCCCGAGATATTGTTGCACCAATTGCAGGCACATCAGATTTCACGTTAGAGATATGTATCATAACGAAATAATTCGATTGAACAAACCTTGGGGTTGTACGTCTTCCTGTTTTTTCTGCTGTTTAATGGTGAATACGAATCCTCCTTTTAAAAGGCATGACTTATATATGTTTTTCAAATAATCGAAATTGACTTGGGCTTTTTTCCGTATTTCGTTGGAAAGCGAATGATTTTTTCTTATTTTACAGCGCATAGAAGTGTTCGCCCCTCCGACGGCCATGGTAGGCGTCGTATACGGGACTTGGCATCTCCTTCGGTACAATTTTGCCATCGAGGATGCCTACAATCAAAAACAGTTCGTCATACGTGGCCCGCGCTCCTGTAGAACTTCTACTAATTGTTTCGGATGTTTTTCGGATCGATTTACGGTAATTTCTTTCACGATTAATTGATTCTTCGAGCAGCAAGAACTTATGAATGTATATGTACTAAGTGTAATTTTAAAAAGTTTGAACGCTAGGTTAAAACCGTGGTTTCTTTTTCAGATTCACGACTTGGATGAACCAGGAACGCAGGTCGGAGTAATAGAGAAATGTTACAGTAGAATATTAGAAGATGTCGTCGCAGGTTCTGACTTATATACAGTCAAGTTTCCAGTTGATTTGGACGTTGAAATGAAAGTTGTATTTTTGGGGGCTGTATTTCTTATTATATGCTCCTTAAACGACTAAATAATACCGAGTTTTTTTTTAATATCAAAATCGTAAAATTACTTGTCGTAGACATTTTTTTGGCGCTTTAAAGTTTTACCATATTCCGGAATGCTTTTCAAATATTAACCAGATTTGATTTATGTTTATTGTTTTTCGATAATAGCTGATAGAGAGTGCAGTAATGAGGTTAATTTTTTATAATCCAAGTCAAACTTCCTATATTTCAATCCTTTTTTATCGTGCTATGGCTTTTTAAAAATGAATCCTTTTTAATTTCAGTAGCGAAGGAAACAAAAATTATAAAGTGGTACGATTGAGCGATGAAGTCATCTCGCAACAGCCTTCGTCGCTTGATTTTGCAGGTCTGGCTTGTTTTTATTCCACAAAAAAGTAAATCGGAAATATTTAAAATGCTAATTTGAGTAATATTTTAAAGATATTTGGTTGCCTTTTCCGAATTCTGTTCCCAAAAACGTTCCACCACATTTGGCCCATCTTTTGTTGGTCGATTCGTTAGTAGTAAATCTGCGCATCGATTTGATCGATGAAATCATCGGTTGGAAATCACCGAATTGTTTTACTGTCACCGATGGTAACGGCAAACATTTGTATTACGCGACCGAGTCCAGCGATTGCATAAACATGTTTTGTTTCGGAGGAGATCGTCGAGTGATCCTTCACGTGTTCGATAATTCCCATACAGAAGTGATCAGGTTGATACGTCCGCTTAGTTGCAGTTGTTGTCGATTATGCTGTCCTTTGGTAAGTAACACTGTTTGTTAATTTATACTTTTTTTGAAATGTATGAAACTTTTTGATTTTTTAGGAAATAAAAGTTTTTTCACCTCCCGAAGTTTCCATCGGCACCGTCAGTACAGCCAATCATCCGTTTAAATTTCGCTTTATTATTGAAAACGCAATCGGAAAAAAAATATTTAACATTTTAGGCCCTAGCAGATGTTATGCCGGATCTTGCAATTCTTGCAATCAAACTTTTAAAGTAATTATCTAAATCTGTTTTTTTTTGTTTTTTTTTTAAAGTTAATATTTTCTCATGCGGATGCGCTAAAACCCCGTTATGCTTTTTTCCTTAAAGGTAATAGCCGAGGGACATAATAAAGAGGTAGCTCACATTGAGAAATTCGAAAGTGAGCGCCTAATAAAATGGTTCGGAGGTAAAAAGGCATTTATTATGAGATTCCCAATAGGTCAAGACGTTACTGCGAAGGCGCTTTTTTTAGGTTTCCTTTTCTTCATTGTAAGTTTCTTTTCGCTTTTTTTTTCAGAAAACCAAAATAATTACTAATTTTTTATTTTTTTATTTAATTTCTTTTCCTATTTAGAATTACTTATTTGCGGATTTGTAGGTCAAACTTTACCTTCTACAGCTTTTTATTAGCAACCTAATTTACAATCAAAATGAAACACCACTAAGAACTTTTTCAAAGGTACTTATTATTCTTATGCAGTTTTTTAATCAAAGAAACTTACTCTAGAATAAATTTTATAAATGCCATTGTGTTACGATGCATCGAATTTAGAAAAATAATCATAAACAAGTTTTTTTAAAAAATAAAGTTACCAAAGAAATTATGCGCCATTTAAAAAAAATAATAAGGTTTCTTAAAAAAGAAGTGACGATGAGCAGGCGGTGAAATTTTGTAAACAAATGTAATGTTGAGTTGATATTCCCGCGTAGAGTGAGATGGCCTCAAGTAGTTCCAGTATAATTAGTTTTTTACAATTAATTGGAAAACTTAAGGTACCTGTTGCTGATTTGCTTTCAGTTTCTGATGGGATAACTCCTCTGTGTATTTTTTTCCAGAATCTAAAACGGACGGGATGGGTTTTGAGAAATGTCGAAGATCCAGAAACCGTTTCAGGTCATATGTATCGAATGAGTATTATGACTTTTTTAATACCAGAATCTAGTGGAGTAGACAAAATTAGGTAAAAAATGGTTTTCTAAATTATTCTAAGCTGTTAGACATTTAAACTGTTTTAGTTATTTCTTTATAGATGCATGAAAATGTCACTTGTTCATGATCTTGCTGAATGTATAATTGGTGATATAACACCTTATTGTGGCATCGATCCTGGAGAAAAAAATAGGCTGGAAGAGAATGCTATGAAGGACCTTACACAAATAGTTGGTGAAAGTGGCTTGGAGATATATAAATTATATAAGGTAAAGTGCAGATATTAAAGTTTTTACCCCTAACCCTCCTTCCTTGCCAATTTGAAAAATGTGGATGTGCCTATGAAAATAATCTTTCCTTTAGGAATATGCAGCTCAGACTACAGAAGAATCAAAGTTAGTCAAGGATTTAGACAGGCTCGATATGATACTTCAAGCATATGAATATGAAAAATTTCAAAATCAGCCAGGTAAATTAGAAGAGTTTTTTGAATCGACAGCCAACAAGTTTCATCATCCTTGGACACTTGATGTCGTAAAAGAGGTTTACAGACAGCGAGATAATTTTAAAAATAAAGAGTGAAGCAAGTAATCTTAGATTGATTATGAAATGTAAATATTATCTAGAGTTTTGATTTAAAACATGAAGGACACATTAATGTATCCTGAATTTAAAACACCTGATTCTGCTTGAAGACTATTTGCTTGGCTTTAAAAAAATTCACAAATTGTTGCTTCTTTCCTTATAAAGTATACATAAAGTAATTATTTCTTTTCTTCCTCAGACTTTCTTATCTTGTTATTTTCATGCATATAATTTTAAATTCAAAATTTTAAATTTTGGTTTTCCTATTTTAAAGTTTTTTTCAATAAGTTTCCAAGTTTTACAATTTCAGTCGGCTAAAATTCTTAACAGTTGGTGCTCCAAAGAACGTATAGAGGTCAGCGCTTCTTACAGATATTTGGAGAGGTCAATTAAAAAGTCCTCACGGAAGAAAATAGCATTATATTAATATGAAAGGAATTTTAGAGAATAACTACACGAAATTTTTTTATAAATAGAAACGTTCTAGTATCTTTTTAATGAAATTTATTTATTTATTCAATACAAATTCATTTCAACGCCTCCTTAAATTTCATTTCTAGAAATAGACTCTTCTCTAAATTTCATTTTTAGCAGTTAAAGACACTGAACCTCTAAAAATAAAATTTCCGAGAGTTCAAATCGTCTGCCATTGAAATCTGAGATATTATAATTAAGAAATGCTAATAAACAATTAATAAATTTGGATTTGCTTTAAAATTTCTAAAGTAAAATTCTTCTGATTTAAGATTTCAAAGATCAATACCTTCTAAAATAAATCAGATCTTGAAAGTTACGAATTACAATACATAAACTATTGAGACTAATAATATCACTGTTTAAAAAGCTTTAAATGACTGATTAGGTGTGTATTAATGGAAAAAAACATTTTGTTTGAAGTCCGGCATAAAGAATACTGAAACTACAGAGGTTAAGCAGTAGCAAGCAAAAATAGACAAAACAAGCTTTAATGTTACAACGTAACACATTTCCATTCATAACTTAAAATTAATTTTTATTATGATAATGTAGCCTTCTTTCCTAATACATGAAACAATAGCTTTGCAATTTAAGAAAAGCAGTATAATGCGACTAGAGCTTCAATTTAAAATTTTTGTGCAATTGAATAATATAATAACATAATAATGAAATAATGAAATAATTCATAACAGCTATTGCTTTATGAGCAACTTAAAGCTACCTGAAGAAAATCCTCAAACCCAATTGTAATAACACCCTTCATTTCGTGGTCTCTGCTACGAAATGCATCTAAAATAAAATGAATCGAAGTTCAGTTCAATAAATATGGTAATATTTTCAATAAAAAGGTAAATATTAGTGTACCTGTGAATCTTTGAATCTGAATGCACAACAGAATGAATTGATCAACACTCATTCTCCTACCCTCACTTTTATCAGCCTTTCCTATCATGAACTGAATGAATTCTCTTGAAAATCGGTAACCCATTTGTTGGAATGCCTGTGCAACTTCTGGTTCTTCAATCAGCCCACTTTGATCTTTGTCATAAGATCTAAAAGTGTCCAACCATTGGTTTATGAATTTATAGAGTTGCTGAAATTCAGTTACATCAATAGTCCCTGTTCCATCTTTGTTAAACATACCTAAAGAATAAGAACCAGCAATAATTATAAAACAAATTTCGATTCTTCTTTGATCCATTAAATTAGTTTACTTACCAACCATAAGTTCACATAAAGTTACATTGAAATTTTTTCCTTGACCATTAACTAGTGCCCCTTGAAGTTCTTTGGCTGTTATTCTACCAGACCTATCGACGTCAACAGCGTCAAACCATTGCTGAACTTCTGGGTCTACTGTAGGGTAAGCAGAGTATGGTGGTGGTCCACCTGGATAACTCAGTTGAGATGGATTGTATTGTGGCTAAAATATATTGATATCAACTAAGGCAAAGTTTTAAGTGTCATTACTTATTCTCTAAGTGTCACTACGTGTGGCACAAGTGATGGTTTCCACAAACAAGCCTAGTTCTTAATTGACAGACAACATGCAATTACACCATTTTACAAGAGCACGACCGGGTTATACATTTTCAAACCCCAAATAAAAAGATTCAACGCCATTTAATTATACCGATAAAATAAATTTATGTAGTACTTACAGGATAAGACATTTTAATTATGAATTATTTATGAAAAACAAGTTAAATTCTTTAAATTCTCAATAAATGTCGCCAGAAGAGGAGCACTACACTGCTGTTGTGTTTATGTGGTAATTGCCCGTGGAGCTAGAAAGCTAATATCATCCGTGGGACTAGCTAAGTTAAACTAGAGCCGCCAAAATCAAATTAATAACTTCTCTTGCCATCAGACTCAAAACAGATGAAATTTAGGTGTTATATTTTATTAGTAATAATAATAAATTTTAGTTTATACTTATAATGCCATTTATAACTTTAAATAAATAAATAAAATATAAAGTAATATTAAAAAAACCTTAGTTTTAACGATCAGTTGACGGTGACAGCGCCTCGTTCGAGGAACTAGCAGAAGATTCTAAAATCGGTTCAATGTCAGAATGCTGAACCGGCAACGATGAAGTGGATAACAGCATTAACACTTGCTCGTGAGTGGGCAAAGCCATAATCAGCCGGTCTTCATCGGAATATCCATTTTCAGAAACAAGTTGATGCAGCAATTGAAAGGAATTGATTATATTGTTCTGAAATTAAAGCCATTAGTCTGCAGTTCTGAGAAAGAAGTAAATAAAAAAATTAATTACCTTTATAGGTCTGTACAATATTAATTCTGTTTCTCTATTGGCTAAATACAGCTGCATGGATCTCTGAATTTGTTGAAGTTTATTTTTTATTTGCCTTTGTGTGTCTTGAACAACAGCTCCTATTTGCTCGGGAGATGCGAAAGATTGATGGCGTAACAACACCTGATTTTGCTCGGCCCCCTTTTCCGAAACTATTTGCAAAAAGACTTGGGCCTGAAATTCGCATTTCTTGTTAAATTTAAAGGACAGAAAAAATAAAACAATTCAATTTTACCTTATTTAAAAAAGAAGATAAACTCAAAGTTAACATTTGAGTGGAATGTTCAATAAAAGCTTCGCAAGATGATTTTAATTGTTTATCTACTTCTTTTCGGCTGTCGACAGTCAGCTCTTTTACGGTTGGGGTACCTTCCAAAATAAACTCGAGAATAGCATTGTTCGATCCCAAGGAAAAAAGCCTATTTCTTTTCTAAAAAAAAATGAAACGATTATAAGGAAGAGTACTAAGCTTTAACTGTACAAAAAGTTCAAAGAAGGCACCTGCAGCAAGCTATAAGCAGCAGATTTGACTTTCGTAAAATCTAGCGACATTTCTTTAACTGTAAAATCCACTTGGAATGGGGCCACTTGTTCTCTAAGAATTAACAGATGCTTCATTTCGAATAACTTTCCATCTAAAACGCTCTGAAATTGAAATCCTAGTGTAATGATCGGTGAAAAAACAAATGTACATGAATCTTGATTAAATTTAACTCACGCTTTGATTTGAAATTACATTCGAAGCATGAGAAATACTTTGAACACACATCGCAAGTGCTTCTTGTGATAGCCCTTGAAAAATAGGACGCTCTACGCATCGATATAGTCTAGAAAGGGTAACCAGAGTCCTTCGTACTGGAGGGTACCACATTCCATGCAAATCGGCAGGTGAATCTGCAAAAAATATATACATTTTTTATTTTCAAACCAAAAAAATTTAATAAACACAATAGTATCCTACTTCCTGTTCGCGAACGTGTATGTTCATAATGGATTTGCTCCCCACTGTTTATTCTTTCTACTTCTTGACTAGTTGTGGAAGCTACGGAAACCAAGGAAGACCTGCTCTCTGATCGCTTTATTGACGCTGCCATTTGTTGCTCTTGAATCGATTGAGCAATACTCTAAAAAGAAATGTACATGTTTAAATAAAATGAGATAATTAAATTTTTAAAAAAAATAACAGAATCATACCTCCATCATTTCTAATTTTTCAGGATAAGCCAAATCTCCTGGCGAAGGCTTATAATTTAAAATATCATTTTGAAGGTAAATATGAGCTCTAAATACTAATCTTTCTTGAACGTCTTGCAGGAGCTGCCAAACTACTTTGCTAAATGCTTCCAAAGGCAGAGCTTTAAAAAAGGAAAAACTGACTGAGTGTGCTGATTTAAGATAAATGAACACCAAGCTTTCTATGAGGACTGTTGGTCTATATATGCTAGATAAATTAGAGAATTTTCTTTTCTAAAGGATAAAAAAAAATATACTTACGACTATTTTGCACGTGCTCTTCTAACATTTCCAGTCTAAGTATACTGCAAAGTTCGGCAAGCGTTTCCAAATGATTTACGTGGATTATAATAGGCCGTAAAATATCGTATAAAGTAAAACAAAGGCTTTCTAAGTAAGACCTATAAAAATAATATATTTTTAATATATCTAAGAAAGCATTTCCTTGCATTGAGTAAAAATATTTTACTTACGTCAAAAGTGGGGTAACTTTGTTAAAAAATTGAAAAAATAACTGATATTCATCTGTACAAATATGAACAAGAAAGGCGCAGCCACTTCTCACAAGAGTGCAATGATCTCCTTTATGCCTAACAGACAATTCAATGATTGCAGATTGAACACTTCCAGACATTAATTGTTTCCTCTGTTCAAAATAAATCTCGTGACAATCTGTCAACAAATTTCCATATCTAAAGGGCAAAAGGAAGCCATAAATAATTTAAAAAAGGGATAATGAAAACTTTTTTAAAGAGCACTTACTCCTGTGATTTCTCCAATCTTTGCTCAATATTATAAATTACTTTCTTAATTTTAAATGCTGATGCTTGAAATCTTCCGTAAAATAAAGCAAAATTAGTTCCGTCAGTCTTATCAGTTTCATTTTGCTGAGTTGATACAATAGGCAAAACTTGGTTTTTGGCAGATATCAAAATTTGACTTACATACTGTTTCATCATGTTTACTGCTTTTGACAAGCAATACTTAAATTTTACATTATAATTTGATGATTCCTTATATTTGTTCTGTAACAATAAAAAAATCAAGTTTCAAGTTGTGTTAAATAAATTGAGCATAATATTGAATCTTCCTTACATTTTTGTTTATATATTCTAAACAATCATCCAATTTATTTAATATGTTAAAAAATGTATCACTAGTCACTGATAATGTGGGGTTGCTTAATCTTTGTTGTAAACTATCTAAACAGGTAAAATATTCCAAACGTTTTTTGATTTCACTGCTACATTCACTTAATTTGACCTGAAAAAAATTATATTTTATTTAAAACCTCATGTCCTGATAACCTTAACTTATAATTGCCTTCTTACCTGATCATGTAAAATTTGCTGGCAAGCATTATGAAGAGCATTTGTGTTATTAGATACTAAATTATACTGATCAAGAAGAATGTTTAAATCATTTAAAGCTTTTTCAACTTCTGACAACACTTCATCAGTTTCGTTCATCCAGTCACATAATTGCTTATGATATTCTAAGTAATTCTCATCACCACTTTCCAATATTTTGTCTTCAGTTTGCGAGTACATCGTCAGGAACTGCTCGACGGTTTCAATTTTGTTTGTAGCCTCATCGTCTTTTTCCTTAGCAAGATTGTCTCCATAAGGAAGCTAAAGAAATTATTACATATTACAGATGTGATTTTGAAGGAAATAATAAAAGCACAGAGTATGAAAGTTCAATGGAAGTTATAGAAAAAAAATATTTACGTTAGGCGGGAGAGGTCGATTTTTTATTACTTCACCCAGTTCTTCAATAGCATTTAACTGTTTTTCCGATAAAGGTGCTCTCGGGTTTTTTAAATTGTCCCATTCTATTAGTTTATGTTTAATTTTTTCAATATTCTCTCTGTTCCACATCACAGCCGCCATTTTTCTTGTTGACTAGCAACAGAAGCAGACGACGACGACGACATGATACTAAAAAACATCGTGGCACTAGAAAAATAAAATGGCGCGCGGCTCATTCATTTTCAAACTCATTTTTGAAGCCGCTGAAGCTGCAAAAAAGTCGTCAGGTAGTATCTAAGTCTAAGATGTTGGACTCATACCGAATTCAATGTTTTGATAGTATTTGAGGATAAAAAGAGTGTCAAAAAGGCTATTCCCAAAAAAATAATGTATCTGAAAGCTACAATACGCTTGCCCAGAATAATTTTGTGCTAAGTGCACTTGTCAGGTTGACATGGATTCACTATGTTTATCTTATGGAGAACGGGTGTCAACCTGACAAGTGCAGTTAGCACAAAATTATTCTGGGCAAGCGAATAAGCAAAAAATTCAAAAATTCTAAGTCGCTGATAACGGTTTTATTGTAAATGCCATAAAATGTCAACACCAACTAATATTGAACTGCTATGCGCTACTGCTGAAATGGTAAGCTATTTAGTAATAAAATTTTGCCAAATGTAAGGGTAAGGAAAAAATAAACCAACCCTATATTTAAATAATATACATTGTATTGATTGAATTAAATACTAGGAACAAATCTCCTTAATTTTAGAGCTGAAATATTTAGAATCAAATAAAATTTCATTCCTCACTTTCTTAATAGCAAAACCAGTCTTTTTACCACTAATAATAAATTTCGTAATTAATAATAATTAGCAATAATTACTGACGATTACCTTTGCGTTCTTCAATTCACGATTTCACGTAAAATTTCTCTAGTTTTTATTTTTAGTTCTTGCGAACATCCGAACAGGAAGTCCATATTGTACCAAACTCTTTTCGAGTTTATCGCAATATTGAGTTAGTACCAACTAATCATCATTGTTGTAATAATTTTTAAGGCCTAGAAATTGAATAGCTGAAGAAAGCAAATCCTTACAATCCTTTCGTCTGATACAAATAAAATAAAAGCGAGTAAAAAGGGAAATCTGAATTAAAATTCTTATTAGATCGCATTTTAATTTTGAGACATAAGGAAATGAATGCGGTTCCGAGTCATTCCAAACGTTTTACAGTATCACAATTCTATAAAAATAACTTTTCTTCAATTGCAAACATTTAATAACAAAAACAACTGAGTTCCTCGAAACGGCGGGAATATCATTTTTAACTGCTCAATATCCAGCTCATCAAGAAAAAAAAAAAAAAAAGAAAAAGAAAAAGAGAACTCCAAAGTCTCGACTGCGATCACTTAAAAACTACTTAGATAAAGTTTTACGTACTGTATTTGAAGGTATAACAGTGATTCACAGCAAATAATTCTTAACATGGAGCTTATTAGACAATTTTTTTTAATACAATTGGTCATATTTATCGTCTCGCGGAATATCGTTGATTTTGTAAAATGAAAAGAAAAATGTATTGCTGTGCAGGCAAGCAAATCATTTTTACTTTAGATGCATATGATAACTAATCATACGAATACCCCTCAAAAGAAAATTCATTAATACCTATTTCTATACAAAGTCTATTTCATATAGAAAATTTTATTTACCAAGCACTTTATTTTCCTATTTTATTTTAAAAATAGTCCATTCAATATTTTGTATTTTTTTCAGTCGTATCGATAACGATACAAGATCGGGTCTCCGAACTTTGCTAACGAAGTAAACTGAGATCTGAACTCGATTTTTAATCTGAGGAATTTCAAACACGTTGCTTTCATGTAAGATTTTTAGAGCAATTTTCAACTGGCGAAAGTTCAGAGAAACCGATCCCGCTTCGTTAGTTTTCAAGAATAAAAAATATTCACAAAGTACTCATTCACTCAACTTTTAAACAATAAAATTAGCAGACTTATCAATAACTTTTTTCTCGATACAAAACTATAGTGTAGAGACGATTGACAGAATACTCATCGATGCTCACGGTTAATTTGTTTTTTATTTATTTATTTATTTATTTATTTTTTGTAAAAATTTCAGCAGCAAATCGTTTCTATTAGATAAATTTCTTTTTAGTCAAGTAAATGTCTTTTGAATAGTAGTAATGAAAATAACATCAATATTAAAAAACAATGATAATAATATCACAATATGCTCAAGTTTGGGTATTCATCTTTTCGCTTGTTTTCCTTTAATTCGTTTTTTTTTTCAAGCACATTTTTTTTCAAGATCAAGTTTTATTTTAGATGAAGTCGCTTGCATTTTATCAGGAATAAAACACTTTGATAAGGGAACAATACGAATCAAGGTGGAAATTTCCGCCAGCCGATTCACTCAAATATTTTGGCCAAAAATTTTCCATTAATTATTATATTGTGCGCCGATTGACATTCTCAATTGCGATCCGATTACAAGATAAACTGTATACTTTTAACATGTTTGCTTATTTTTACACGACAATATCCGACTGATTATAAATATTGTAAAAAGGATGCTTCTTTAAGAAACCAATAGACTCAATTTGACACAAAAATCATGAATTTTTTTTACAGATTTTTACTTTTTATTTCAATTAAAAAATCGGTTTTTTGAAACAAAACATCTTAGATTAATTCTCACAAGCCTTATTTCTTTTGAAATTTCATCCTACTGGCAAAACGACTGTAATTCTAATTTTTCAAGCAGCAACGAAACCGTCGCAAAAATGCCGAACTTTTCGAATCGAGATCCGAACAAGGAATGCGGTTTCGCTCGAGCAACTTTAAGCGGAACGAGCCGATCTTTCGGAAATCGAAAATCGAGGGCACGCATCGAGTGCAGTGCCTAACGGCAGTGTCTAGCTAAAGGTCGAAAATCACGCGACCTAACATTTAACTTTAAATTTTTCATTGCTGCTTCCTTTTCAAATAAATCCAGTTAATTTTAAAAGGAAACTTCACCTTAAAAATTACATCCTCAAATCGTGGACACATTTCTTTAAAAAAAAGAACATGGTCAGCGAACATGACGACAGCACCTTTTTCTTCTTCTTTTCGCCGGACGAAACCCAAACTTTATTTGAAGAGACGTAAATCGAAACATTTTCTTTCGATCCCTTCTTTGGATAAGATATCTACGCCGAAGTGTTGCTGGGAGGCTGCTGAGGTTTTTGGCTCGCTTGACTCGAGAGCTGCGACAGCGTTTCTTGGGATGCGTGAGCTTTTAAAATCGTATTTTCTACTTCTAACTGACTGATCCTATCCATAAGCTCCGTTATTTTATCTTTTAAAACTTCTACTTCTTCCCTCACTGTGAGCATTAGATGCGTCTTTACAAGATCCTATCAAAAAAAAAAAAAAGAAAAAACAAAAATGAATTAACAGGATTATTTTTTTTCCATCAGGTTAGGAATAGTGTGTTTACTTTTTAAGCAAGGAAATATAATACGTACTACGGTTTTATTAGGAACCAATACGTAATGTGCATCTTTTCCTCCTTTACGTCTCACTTCGTATAATCGATTTACCCCATCTTCTAAATTACCTTTCATTTTTGCCTCGATTAAAAAATAAATTAAAAAGAAAAACCAACACCGATACTTTAAAAAAAGGAAACGTAATGCGATCGATATGAAGGCACCGACTTGTCTGGCGAGTTCCTAGTCTCAACCATATCTTTAAAAGCAGAGAGACACGATCCGGACTTTGCCATTGTTTGATTTCTTTTATCTAAATGGCCGAACAAAGCGAATCTTTTAATATTCCAACTAAGCAGAAATATCGATGGCGGAAACTTACACCACTCGGAAATTTTAAATCGGGCCCGAAACAAATAAAAAACGGACGGTTAAAATAATTTTCCTAACTTGAAGACAAGAAAAAGTTTAGAGAAAACTTTGGCGATCGTAAAAATTTTCGATATTATCAGCAGACGAATCAATCTTTTTACCGATAGCAAGGGCTAGCATTTTCTCAAACATAACTTAAAATAAAAAAATTGTCAACATCGGGTTTAAGGTTGACCCAAAAAAATTTCGGCCTATCCCAGCACCCGGCTTTTTTTACTTGGATTTACATAGATATATTCGCCGCATTGTAAGAAGACCCATTGCGCCTATGTTTAACTAACGAGAAGCTCCCTCAACAAGATATACATGAGATTTATTTGAAATAATCGACTATTATCGTTTACGGCAGATTTACTTGAGAGCGTTGCAGAAGTTAAACTGTCGATTACCTGATGGGGTGATCTCCTCAGAATCTTCAATCAGATTTGTTTTTTATCTAAATATTAACGCAGGTAAGATGGTAGGCCAGGCGACCGATAAGACTGCAGGAAGTTCATATAATAACAAGAATAATTCAATTAAATTATTAATTAACGTTAGCGTTATCAAACTTTCCATTTTTAGCGAATTTTTTAAATTTAAGAAAACTCCGATTAGAGAAACGAAGGCTTCTGAAAAGTAACGAAGAGTCTCGAGCGGATCTACGAATTTTCAACAGGAATGAAAAGTTAAAAAAAGAGAAACGCTAAGCCCCCAAAAAGCGACTCTGTTTCTTTTTAAATCAACAGATATGTTTTTCAGATTAAAAAAATTATTTATCCATTAAATTTGAAATATTTTTTTTTCCACACCTAAAGTTAACCATTTTCTTTCAAAAATCTCAAAATTTTGATATTAAAATTTAAAAAGGGAAGTCGTATCGTAAGGCTAATGCATCTTGCAACAATGATACCTTAAGCTCTCAGTGTATCCCCATGCTTCTTTGAATAGCAAAATTTTATATTTTTATCATAGGAGATTTTTCAGGTTCATCGGGTGTGAAAAAGAAACTTTGCATTCTTTGTGATGGTGGCGGTAATGATGATGATGATGATGATGATAACGTTTCGTAAATCTTTCGACTTGTTTTTGTTTAAATAAGCGAACACGAGAAAGAAGAAAGAAACGGGCAAGGTGATTCACGGTGACGTCGAATCAAGGTTCAAATGTTACAAATCAATTTAATTTTTTCATTATTCCTTTCAAAGGTGGCACAAACAATAACAATAAATAATGACGACGATAACGGAAAAGCGCGAACGATTTCGCTCCTATCAGCATATTTACCGAACAATGCCCATTCGATAACTTTCGATTTATACGACGAAAAAGCCTCCCATCGTTTCCAAACATTTAAAATTTTAATATTTAAAAACGAAAAGCCACACGAGCATAAATAAAAGATAACGTAAGAGACGAGGATGCGAAGGTGAAGAGATAAAAACAAACACATAAACCGAATAAATCAACAACCGATGAAGCAGATCAACATCACGCCTGACGGGAATGATCCTCAAAGATAATTAACTTTCCCGGTTTAATAAGAGAAGAGACGTCCCCCGATTTCGAAAAATCGCGAGAAGACCGAAGGCCATCCGGAATCCTTTAAAAAATCCCTGGAGGGAAAATCATTTTCGGTTAAAGCCCTGTACGATCTACGATATGTCAAGAGAATTTCGACCTACAAAAAAGAGGAACACCTTGAAAGTAACGCTTTAGAACGCTCCTTATTAGGACTCTAAGGTCGAAATAGAACCCGTGCAAGTAACTTACTATTTGCGGCCGCATAATTCGTGATATGCATACATTTTTAGTCTAAAGAAAACCGGCATCGTCACGCAAAAAAAAAAAAAACAGCTCCACCCCGATTCGTCGACTTTCACCGGAGCTGCTAATGTTAATTCCATCCGTCTACTTTTATATTACATCACCGAAAACGATCAACAATTTACGATAAAACGAGTAAAGATCGTATAGGAGGAAAATATGCATTAAAAACATTAACTTATTGAAAAAAAATTCAACTTACCATTGCTTGTTCTATTTTGTTGTCGATCGCCCCAGTCGTCGTTCCTGAGGCACTGTAACAAAAAAAATACCGCATTAAATATTATTAAAAAGTGTTCCTAATCACCAATAATAACTAAATCCAAAATATCCTTCAATTATCTCGGCTAATTTTTAACAACAAAAAACGCGGCTGAATTTTTTAATTCTGTAAATTCCACGGATTCCTTGCATCAAAATACATCTCTTTAGATGTAGTTTGAAGCTCTAGAGTGTAGGAAAAAAGTATTTTCTGTAAAAATAGAATTTCGATCAACTTGATTTCTAAAAATCGGTTTTTCGGTCATAACTTTTTGAAAACGAAAAATTGAGTGTTCTACTTGGTCTCAATCGATTCCTCAGATTGAAATACATCTCCCAGTATATATTTTGTTGATATTTTGGCCCGGTTTTAGCCGGAAAAATTGTTTTTTCAAAATTGAATATCGATTTTCAAACATCGAAAAAACGGCAATTTTTTTCGTTAGAGCGAAACTGAAAAATGCAAATATCTTGAGAACGCGGCCGAATTTTTTAATTCTGTAAATTCCAACGGATTCCTTGCATCAAAATACATCTGATAGGATGTAGTTTGAAGCTCTAGAGCGTAGGAAAAATCATTTTTCTGTAAAAATAGATTTTTGACAAAGTTGGATTCTAAAAATCCGTTTTTTCGAAATATCTTTTTAAAAACGAAAAATTGAGTGTTCTACCTAGTCTCAATCGATTCCTCAGATTGAAATACATCTCCCAGTATATATTTTGTTGATATTTTGGCCCGGTTTTAGCCGGAAAAATTGTTTTTTCAAAATTGAATATCGATTTTCAAACATCGAAAAAACGGCAATTTTTTTCGTTAGAGCGAAACTGAAAAATGCAAATATCTTGAGAACGCGGCCGAATTTTTTAATTCTGTAAATTCCAACGGATTCCTCGCATCAAAATACATGTGTTAAGATGTAGTTTGAAGCTCTAGAGCGTAGGAAAAAAGTATTTTCTGTAAAAACAGAATTTCGATCAACTTGATTTCTAAAAATCGGTTTTTTCGGTCATAACTTTTTGAAAACGAAAAATTGAGTGTTCTACTTGGTCTCAATCGATTCCTCAGATTGAAATACATCTCCCAGTATATATTTTGTTGATATTTTGGCCCGGTTTTAGCCGGAAAAATTGTTTTTTCAAAATTGAATATCGATTTTCAAACATCGAAAAAACGGCAATTTTTTTCGTTAGAGCGAAACTGAAAAATGCAAATATCTTGAGAACGCGGCCGAATTTTTTAATTCTGTAAATTCCAACGGATTCCTCGCATCAAAATACATCTGATAAGATCTAGTTTGAAGCTCTAGAGCGTAGGAAATATAGTTTTTTTGTAAAAATAGATTTTCGACAAAGTTGATTTCTAAAAATCCGTTTTTCGCAAATAACTTTTTAAAAACGAAAAATTGAGTGTTCTACCTAGTCTCAATCGATTCCTCAGATTCAAATACATCTCCCAGTATATATTTTGTACATATTTTGGCCCGGTTTTAGCCGGAAAAATTGTTTTTTCAAAATTGAATATCGATTTTCAAACATCGAAAAAACGGCAATTTTTTTCGTTAGAGCGAAACTGAAAAATGCAAATATCTTGAGAACGCGGCCGAATTTTTTAATTCTGTAAATTCCAACGGATTCCTCGCATCAAAATACATGTGTTAAGATGTAGTTTGAAGCTCTAGAGCGTAGGAAAAAAGTATTTTCTGTAAAAACAGAATTTCGATCAACTTGATTTCTAAAAATCGGTTTTTTCGGTCATAACTTTTTGAAAACGAAAAATTGAGTGTTCTACTTGGTCTCAATCGATTCCTCAGATTGAAATACATCTCCCAGTATATATTTTGTTGATATTTTGGCCCGGTTTTAGCCGGAAAAATTGTTTTTTCAAAATTGAATATCGATTTTCAAACATCGAAAAAACGGCAATTTTTTTCGTTAGAGCGAAACTGAAAAATGCAAATATCTTGAGAACGCGGCCGAATTTTTTAATTCTGTAAATTCCAACGGATTCCTCGCATCAAAATACATCTGATAAGATCTAGTTTGAAGCTCTAGAGCGTAGGAAATATAGTTTTTTTGTAAAAATAGATTTTCGACAAAGTTGATTTCTAAAAATCCGTTTTTCGCAAATAACTTTTTAAAAACGAAAAATTGAGTGTTCTACCTAGTCTCAATCGATTCCTCAGATTCAAATACATCTCCCAGTATATATTTTGTACATATTTTGGCCCGGTTTTAGCCGGAAAAATTGTTTTTTCAAAATTGAATATCGATTTTCAAACATCGAAAAAACGGCAATTTTTTTCGTTAGAGCGAAACTGAAAAATGCAAATATCTTGAGAACGCGGCCGAATTTTTTAATTCTGTAAATTCCAACGGATTCCTCGCATCAAAATACATCTGATAAGATCTAGTTTGAAGCTCTAGAGCGTAGGAAATATAGTTTTTTTGTAAAAATAGATTTTCGACAAAGTTGATTTCTAAAAATCCGTTTTTTCGCAAATAACTTTTTAAAAACGAAAAATTGAGTGTTCTACCTAGTCTCAATCGATTCCTCAGATTCAAATACATCTCCCAGTATATATTTTGTACATATTTTGGCCCGGTTTTAGCCGGAAAAATTGTTTTTTCAAAATTGAATATCGATTTTCAAACATCGAAAAAACGGCAATTTTTTTCGTTAGAGCGAAACTGAAAAATGCAAATATCTTGAGAACGCGGCCGAATTTTTTAATTCTGTAAATTCCAACGGATTCCTTGCATCAAAATACATCTGATAGGATGTAGTTTGCAGCTCTAGAGCGTAGGAAAAATCATTTTTCTGTAAAAATAGATTTTTGACAAAGTTGGATTCTAAAAATCCGTTTTTTCGAAATATCTTTTTAAAAACGAAAAATTGAGTGTTCTACCTAGTCTCAATCGATTCCTCAGATTGAAATACATCTCCCAGTATATATTTTGTTGATATTTTGGCCCGGTTTTAGCCGGAAAAATTGTTTTTTCAAAATTGAATATCGATTTTCAAACATCGAAAAAACGGCAATTTTTTTCGTTAGAGCGAAACTGAAAAATGCAAATATCTTGAGAACGCGGCCGAATTTTTTAATTCTGTAAATTCCAACGGATTCCTCGCATCAAAATACATCTGATAAGATCTAGTTTGAAGCTCTAGAGCGTAGGAAATATAGTTTTTTTGTAAAAATAGATTTTAGACAAAGTTGATTTCTAAAAATCCGTTTTTCGCAAATAACTTTTTAAAAACGAAAAATTGAGTGTTCTACCTAGTCTCAATCGATTCCTCAGATTCAAATACATCTCCCAGTATATATTTTGTACATATTTTGGCCCGGTTTTAGCCGGAAAAATTGTTTTTTCAAAATTGAATATCGATTTTCAAACATCGAAAAAACGGCAATTTTTTTCGTTAGAGCGAAACTGAAAAATGCAAATATCTTGAGAACGCGGCCGAATTTTTTAATTCTGTAAATTCCAACGGATTCCTTGCATCAAAATACATCTGATAGGATGTAGTTTGCAGCTCTAGAGCGTAGGAAAAATCATTTTTTCTGTAAAAATAGATTTTTGACAAAGTTGGATTCTAAAAATCCGTTTTTTCGAAATATCTTTTTAAAAACGAAAAACTGAGTGTTCTACCTAGTCTCAATCGATTCCTCAGATTGAAATACATCTCCCAGTATATATTTTGTACATATTTCGGCCCGGTTTTAGCCGGAAAAATTGTTTTTTCAAAATTGAATATCGATTTTCAAACATCGAAAAAACGGCAATTTTTTTCGTTAGAGCGAAACTGAAAAATGCAAATATCTTGAGAACGCGGCCGAATTTTTTAATTCTGTAAATTCCAACGGATTCCTTGCATCAAAATACATCTGATAGGATGTAGTTTGAAGCTCTAGAGCGTAGGAAAAATCATTTTTCTGTAAAAACAGAATTTTCGATCAAAGTTGGATTCTAAAAATCCGGTTTTTTCGACATAACTTTTTGAAAACGAAAAACTGAGTGTTCTACCTAGGTCTCAATCGATTCCTCAGATTGAAATACATCTCCCAGTATATATTTTGTTGATATTTCGGCCCGGTTTTAGCCGGAAAAATGGTTTTTTCAAAATTGAATATCGATTTTCAAACATCGAAAAAACGGCAATTTTTTTCGTTAGAGCGAAACTGAAAAATGCAAATATCTTGAGAACGCGGCCGAATTTTTTAATTCTGTAAATTCCAACGGATTCCTCGCATCAAAATACATGTGTTAAGATGTAGTTTGAAGCTCTAGAGCGTAGGAAAAAAGTATTTTCTGTAAAAACAGAATTTCGATCAACTTGATTTCTAAAAATCGGTTTTTCGGTCATAACTTTTTGAAAACGAAAAATTGAGTGTTCTACTTGGTCTCAATCGATTCCTCAGATTCAAATACATCTCCCAGTATATATTTTGTACATATTTTGGCCCGGTTTTAGCCGGAAAAATTGTTTTTTCAAAATTGAATATCGATTTTCAAACATCGAAAAAACGGCAATTTTTTTCGTTAGAGCGAAACTGAAAAATGCAAATATCTTGAGAACGCGGCCGAATTTTTTAATTCTGTAAATTCCAACGGATTCCTTGCATCAAAATACATCTGATAGGATGTAGTTTGCAGCTCTAGAGCGTAGGAAAAATCATTTTTCTGTAAAAATAGATTTTTGACAAAGTTGGATTCTAAAAATCCGTTTTTTCGAAATATCTTTTTAAAAACGAAAAACTGAGTGTTCTACCTAGTCTCAATCGATTCCTCAGATTGAAATACATCTCCCAGTATATATTTTGTTGATATTTCGGCCCGGTTTTAGCCGGAAAAATGGTTTTTTCAAAATTGAATATCGATTTTCAAACATCGAAAAAACGGCAATTTTTTTCGTTAGAGCGAAACTGAAAAATGCAAATATCTTGAGAACGCGGCCGAATTTTTTAATTCTGTAAATTCCAACGGATTCCTCGCATCAAAATACATGTGTTAAGATGTAGTTTGAAGCTCTAGAGCGTAGGAAAAAAGTATTTTCTGTAAAAACAGAATTTCGATCAACTTGATTTCTAAAAATCGGTTTTTCGGTCATAACTTTTTGAAAACGAAAAATTGAGTGTTCTACTTGGTCTCAATCGATTCCTCAGATTGAAATACATCTCCCAGTATATATTTTGTTGATATTTTGGCCCGGTTTTAGCCGGAAAAATTGTTTTTTCAAAATTGAATATCGATTTTCAAACATCGAAAAAACGGCAATTTTTTTCGTTAGAGCGAAACTGAAAAATGCAAATATCTTGAGAACGCGGCCGAATTTTTTAATTCTGTAAATTCCAACGGATTCCTTGCATCAAAATACATCTGATAGGATGTAGTTTGCAGCTCTAGAGCGTAGGAAAAATCATTTTTCTGTAAAAATAGATTTTTGACAAAGTTGGATTCTAAAAATCCGTTTTTTCGAAATATCTTTTTAAAAACGAAAAGCTGAGTGTTCTACCTAGTCTCAATCGATTCCTCAGATTCAAATACATCTCCCAGTATATATTTTGTTGATATTTCGGCCCGGTTTTAGCCGGAAAAATTGTTTTTTCAAAATTGAATATCGATTTTCAAACATCGAAAAAACGGCAATTTTTTTCGTTAGAGCGAAACTGAAAAATGCAAATATCTTGAGAACGCGGCCGAATTTTTTAATTCTGTAAATTCCAACGGATTCCTTGCATCAAAATACATCTGATAGGATGTAGTTTGCAGCTCTAGAGCGTAGGAAAAATCATTTTTCTGTAAAAATAGATTTTTGACAAAGTTGGATTCTAAAAATCCGTTTTTTCGAAATATCTTTTTAAAAACGAAAAACTGAGTGTTCTACCTAGTCTCAATCGATTCCTCAGATTGAAATACATCTCCCAGTATATATTTTGTTGATATTTCGGCCCGGTTTTAGCCGGAAAAATGGTTTTTTCAAAATTGAATATCGATTTTCAAACATCGAAAAAACGGCAATTTTTTTCGTTAGAGCGAAACTGAAAAATGCAAATATCTTGAGAACGCGGCCGAATTTTTTAATTCTGTAAATTCCAACGGATTCCTCGCATCAAAATACATGTGTTAAGATGTAGTTTGAAGCTCTAGAGCGTAGGAAAAAAGTATTTTCTGTAAAAACAGAATTTCGATCAACTTGATTTCTAAAAATCGGTTTTTCGGTCATAACTTTTTGAAAACGAAAAATTGAGTGTTCTACTTGGTCTCAATCGATTCCTCAGAATGAAATACATCTCCCAGTATATATTTTGTTGATATTTTGGCCCGGTTTTAGCCGGAAAAATTGTTTTTTCAAAATTGAATATCGATTTTCAAACATCGAAAAAACGGCAATTTTTTTCGTTAGAGCGAAACTGAAAAATGCAAATATCTTGAGAACGCGGCCGAATTTTTTAATTCTGTAAATTCCAACGGATTCCTTGCATCAAAATACATCTGATAGGATGTAGTTTGCAGCTCTAGAGCGTAGGAAAAATCATTTTTCTGTAAAAATAGATTTTTGACAAAGTTGGATTCTAAAAATCCGTTTTTTCGAAATATCTTTTTAAAAACGAAAAACTGAGTGTTCTACCTAGTCTCAATCGATTCCTCAGATTGAAATACATCTCCCAGTATATATTTTGTTGATATTTCGGCCCGGTTTTAGCCGGAAAAATTGTTTTTTCAAAATTGAATATCGATTTTCAAACATCGAAAAAACGGCAATTTTTTTCGTTAGAGCGAAACTGAAAAATGCAAATATCTTGAGAACGCGGCCGAATTTTTTAATTCTGTAAATTCCAACGGATTCCTCGCATCAAAATACATGTGTTAAGATGTAGTTTGAAGCTCTAGAGCGTAGGAAAAATAATTTTTGTGTGAAAATAGAGTTTCGACGTAGCCGGTTTTCGATGATCGGTTTTTCGACAATTGTTATTAATCGCTGGATGTATTCTGGAATATGTTTCTATTCGTTTAAAAAAAATGTTTGAATAATCGGAAATTTAAAAAAATTAGGTGAGTATTTGAGAAAAGTCTTTGTTTCTGTCGTATGGTACCTTCGTCTTGCCATTATTACGAGTATTTGTAAATTCCTTTGATATAAGTATACTCAAAAAAAAACATCAGGACATGTTGAACGTTATAATCGACGGATAATTATTACTCCTAAAACTGTCAAAGGGAACACTCGCGTTTTTAAGAAAAAGAACTTTTTTTTATAGCCGTTTTAATTATGATTTTAAATGTAAAATTTTCTTTGAAATTTTTATGTTAAATTGTTCACTCAAAATCGAAATTTTTACTATAAATTTTTTTTGATGGGATGATTAAAATATAAATTGAACCAAATGAAATGAAAATGAAAAGATTCTCACAGGTTATGATGTTAATATTTCGTATAAAGAGTCTTTGATGAAAGCCGGTGCAAAAATTTTGAATTTCGTTTCGTATGGAAGTCCTTGCCAACCGGAAATACTTGGCAATGAAATATTTTGTTAAATTGTCCTGCATTTGCTTCAAAACGATCACACTCAGGAAGGGATATGACGAAAATACGGGAGAATAATATTTTATTATACCGCGAGTTGTTTACTTTTTCGATTTTCAACAATGAATCACACGATTAAGCTTTCCTTTGCTTTGCCAACTTTTCTCCTGCGATGAATCACTAAGCTATGTTCGGAATAATTACCGTAAAAGGTAAATCTCTTAACGAAGAGATGGATGGACTTTTTAAAGGATGAGGCTGCAAACTACGACGGAGTATAAGCCTCGACCAAACTAATCGAAAGTTAAAGGAACGTTAAAGTGCCAAGGCAAAATATTCGCGTTCGTTTTGATTCGACTTCAAATTCTCTTCACGCCATTTAAACTTTTACTTATTTCCTGGTTTTGAACGAACGTGCGTCGTCGGTTAATTTGTCACATATTTAGAAAAAATCCGTGAAAAGAGATCGTACGTTTCGCTTGGGTTACTTACCCGGGAAATAAATGTTGCAAATATTTAAGTACTATTTCTTTGAGCGCTTCTTGCTTCATCAGGACACTGGAATAATTGATATTTAAATGGAAATTATCGATATCACCTTTCATTTTAATGTAAGGTTTATAAATCGCTAGTTATATGGGAACCGCGATTGGTTTGAGAAAAATAAATAGTCCAAAATAAAACCTCCGATCGAACGTAACGGTTCCTTTAAGTAAAACGATTGGATAACGATTCTTATGCAACCGGAATTGCCAAAGATTCAAAAGAAAAATAAATTCTACAATTCGCACAGCAAACACTAAAACGTTAAAAGAAAAATAATTGCTAATTTAAAACGAAAAGTTTAAAAAAAAGTTTTGTTTCACTCGGTCCGATCGCTTCAAAATATATGACTTGATTAATAAAAAGAGTCGGAGCGGAGCATGCTCACCTCCTAAGAAAGAAGCAAGGATTACGCTTCTCTTAGTTCTTTAGATTGCCGCTTGGGCTAGAAAAAAACATTTTAAATACCAGACTGCTAGACTCTTAATTAAATTATTAAGGCGCGATCGCATCGAAACAATCACGTAGGAAACGAGGAAAAAATACCTTATTACGAAATATACAAATAGGTAAAAATAATTTCAGCATGTGCAATAATTTTAATGTCAACGTCCTTTGTTGTCTAGATATTTCTGGTTCCTGCGACCGCGAGTATCTAACAAACGAAAAGGAAAATGAGGTAACCGGAATCAGGTTAAAATAATATATCGCGAGACATCTTGCCACGTTTTCCTCAAGATAATTTTTCTTCAAAAGCGATCGTTTTAAAAAATTTAAAAAAGGATCTCATACCTGAGACCTAAAAAATTATACGGCCAAAGCGAGCGAAAATGACGATGCAAATATGTAAATTCGCATCCCCGGCCTACGAGGCAGCAGGTTCGTTAAACGAAAAGCTTATTTTTCCACGCAATTAGACCGTGATATCATCGTGACTATTGCCAAAAATTTTGCTGCGGCCATTAACGAATTTGACGTGGATCTCGAAAACATCTCGTGTCATTCTTTTTTGTTTCGGCTAAGAAAATGGGAACACCTCGAACGTACAAACGTGCAGTTAGGTCTCTACCGACGTATGTCTTGTAATAATCAAGGAAATAATCCTCAGAAATGACATTTTTTCTAATTATAACTTATCGCAGAACAAATAATGCGTCTGAATTTTTTTCCATTACAAAAACAAAATGGCTATCATATTCAATTATCGAGCCCATCCCACGAAAACCTAATTTTCTTTTTTTCTTTCATTTATAAAAAATATTTACACGAAATCAAAGCTTCAGTACCTTGAACGTTTCTGACGGGAACGGGAAATAGCGTTAAAAATGATATGATGACCCTTGGACGTTCGAAGGAACGGGGAATTGCTTGGACTGCTCAGTACCGGGTAGAGCTCAAAACCGATCAATATATTTGATCTGTTAACGAAAGAGAAGAAATTAGTACTCGCTTAGTTAGTAGAGAGGAAAATAATGAATGGAAAACGGTTTGATCGCGGGACGTGCCAAATGCATATTTCGTAAAATCGTTCGATGCCACAAAGGCTACTCGTTTTTGGATAAAAGCCATCGGGATGACAATTCGGCGACATTTAGAACACGACAGCGATGACTGACCTGCTATTCGGTCGCGCGACCGGAATTTTACCCGACCTCAAAAATCATCCGACGAGTGACGAGTGACGAATGACGGAGGATCGGTTCGAAACCTTCCTAATCTTCTTGCAATAAAAATTTTTTTGGGTGTTTCCCCACGTAAATCAAAACATATTTGCGAGTCTAATTAACACCCTAAGTAAATTGACAAATTACCTTAAGTAATTAACGAGAAAAACAGTTCACGAACACGTGTTACGTCAATTTTATGTCTGTCCAGCACGTAACAAGTCGTTTGTGAAAAAAATATAAAAAGGAGCTCCGATTTAATGTCCGAGTCTCACGAATCGTTTTTCCACGAATTTTATTGGGTCGATTGATGCAACGGTTTACAACGAAAAGGATTTTCCTGGTTGAAAATGAAAAAAATGTTCGACTTACCCGAAGTCGACGTGCCTCGGGAAAAAACAAGGACAGTAACCCGGAAAATGAAATTGGTACGCGGGGGGGTAAACGATATCTCTATTCGCAGGATATACGATTTTTATTAAAGGATGCATTCACGGGTACGCAAAATTTGATAACGCTTTCGGCTTCCAAAAATCAAAATACGCTCGATCACGATGCGGCGATAACGACGACTGTCCTTCTTCGACACCGAATCATGATTAATTGAAAACGGTCAACAGTTAAATTGACTGCAATTTATCTTCGTTTGCGATTAATATTTTTTCTTTTTTCCGATAGCCACTTGCCAAATCGAACGCCTTTTGATTCTATCAGCAAAACGTTTCGATTGTTCGAGAAGATTTACGTTAGTCTCGTTCGTTACATGGCAAATATTCTTCACTTATTTCGAAAGGAAACCTCCTAAAATTTAATTATGCTAAAACAATCACTTCAAGACCCGGGTTCCCAATATTGCAGAGCAAAACCATACCTATCCGAGAAAACTTTTCATCGTTCTTAGGGTCGTCCCTATCGTATGGCAGTGGCCACGACTAAAAAACGTCTGTCCATGTTTCCGTCCATCCAACTATTCTGTTATTGAATTTTGATTTGACTTACCTGGAAAAAAAAGGGGGAAAAAATGTTAAAAATCGTTAAACGGAACGTGCGAGTAAGTTTTTCTCTAACAAGAAAACATGCGTGCACGAAATCGGCTCTATTTCACTTCGGTTTAATTCTTTTCGGAAGTTTTTCCGGTTTTCCTAATTATAGGGTACAGTTTTCTTCCGCATTCTGTCACGGAAAAAGGTGGGAAACGTGTCCGTTTGTAAGGTACATTGGCACTTTGACACAATTCTACAAGAAAATAGGTTAATACAAGAGATAATTACTACGTACGTTTTAATATTAAAACGCGAATTTTAATAGTTTTAAAAAAAACGACCATGCTACGACAAAGGAAATAACTAAATGTTATTCTATATGGGCGTAAAACTGTCTTTGCAAATCAATTTTTACTCATTTTCGCCAAAAAAAATTAAATTAACATTCCTCTGACGCCACTACCAAAAACTCGATTTCTCGTCCTTAGAGATACATAATGTAGTAAAAATTCGATTTTTTTTTAGAAAAAATGGAGTGAAGAACTGAAGGAAATGAACGAGATTTCACGAAAATCTTGGAATATGGAAAGCTTTTTAAAAATGTTTACCACTAAAATGGAAAGAAATTTACGAACGTCACTTAATTTTTCCAAGAGATAAAGAAGATGTAAAAGCGTTTTGCAACCGAACAATGGGTCGTAAATCAAAAGAGAAAACAGGAAACCGGAAAAAAAGCTTTTCCCCGATGGCTTAATATTTTAAAGCTTGTGACAAAAAGACTCGCAATTTTTTTGTCAGAGCTCCGACTCGGCACGTGTTGCTGAAAAAAGAATATTTAATTGCACATAAGTAGGACGTTCAACCTCGATGCGCGATGATTTTATTTTCCTTAACCATTTTTCTGTTCGAAATATTTTGTTTGAAAAACAATTTCGTAACTAGGACTTTTCCTTCTTGCATCGCAACAACAAAAATTTAATTTGACTAGATATTTGGATGTTTATGTCCAAAGAACGAGGAGCCATCGGGCCTTTCGAAGAAGTTTTGACGAAGGTGGATTTACGAGCTGCGAAATATCGGAACGACCTCGAGTAACCCCGAAAACACACGCTCGTTCCCTTTCCCCCGAAAAGCGAAAGTTTCGAGTACGCATAACCCGAAATAATGATCAGGGATCGCTGTAGGACCGAGCCAACACAACGGGAAATGCGGTGGTCGGAAAAGTAAAACGGGAATCCCGCCCTAATGAAAAATCTAAGGTGAGGTCATGACGGGTCGTGAAAATTCGAAACCGTCGATACGTCACGCAAACCTTTTTCACTAGCTTATCATTTGTTTTCCTTCAAATATTTAGCAACATCGCTTTCGACGATTATAAGATATTTCCCGACAATTCGAAATAAAATATATAATAATAAACATATGGGTCACGGGCGATGCTAAATAATAAATTGGGATTCTCGGACGACAAGAGAAGGAATTCTTACACCACGCGAAATCTCGGGAAATAATAGATAAATATAAAACTTGGGCAGAGTCAAGGTTTATATTATAAACATTTTGTTGTGAAATAACAATTTAAATAATTAATATCGCGTGTTTAAACGCCTATAGAATTGAAAAAACGAAAGCTCCGTGCTTTTGTTTTAAAAAAAAATTGGATGAATGAAGAATCGGACTTTACCTCGACCTAGTACACGAATCGTTCGAAATTTAAAAAAAGGGGGTGAATTTATCGTCGACCGCATTTCGTTTCTATCTAAAACTTTTCAACTCATACGATAATCCGATACACTTTTCCAGAAGTTTCTTTCAATACGAAACTGCAATTATTGCTCTTTCAGACTTAAGAAAGAAAGTTCTTTGGCTCATAGTGTGAAACATAAAGTAAACCCCATTGTAAGAAAACGTCGCCATCATCATGCATTCAATGACATTTTTTTCATATCTTGTAATCGATTTAGCCGTAAAATTTGCTCCATCATTTTCTGAAATTTTGAAAGTGTCTTTGCATCTTTATTTAATGCGAATTTACTAGTCAAACTTATTGCGGGTTCCCGAATCAAAATGACACAGCCATTCAGTTAGACCAAAAAGCCATACTTTAACACTAAATCGGATCGGTCCGTTGTGGCCAGGACATGTTTCGGTATTTTTCGCAATTTTTTTCATTATCCTGAAACAATTATTTTTTCGTGCAATTCACACCTTGCAGACTTTTCCCGACATGAGAGACTCAAGCAGCCCGAAGGCTTCGGAATCCAAAAAATATTTATACCGCTAAAATTTTTTAGAAACGATCTCAAAGAAAAAGAAAAACTTTCGAAAGACTAAAAAATCTTACGATTGCAATACCATATAAGTCACAAAATAATGAGTATGAATTTCCTGCGTCAGCAAAAAAAGAAGCTAATAAATATCAATCTTTGATAGAAATTTTATTAATTAATTTCTTAGAAAAATAAACTTCACTCTGACAGACTTTGAGTCTACAAGATTTTTCCATGAAAGAGAAATTTTTTTCAACGCACGTCTCGATTTTTCAAATTCTTGTAAACCGGGTTTCAATTATAATAAATCTATATCGTTCACGCAAGAAGGCTACCGTAATTGCAAGCCTCCGAGCTATCGTTTCTGTGTCGTTAAGTCGCCTTGTTAAAACGTTAATAAATTCCCGTTCGTATTCTACAAAAAAAAAAAAAGTCCTTTCCTATAACAGGAAATCGGATTTCAGAGCAAGAAAATTAGCAGGACTTTATCGAAATCCCGAAAAAGCTTTTTCAAAACAAAAGAGATTTATTTGTTTACTGCTTTTATTCTAAAAATAGAGGAAAACAAGAAAATCTTGTAAGCCCGGTTGTTCATCATATCAAACAATCGTCGGGAAGGACTAGTTAATTAATATTTTGTTAATATAAAGCCTGTCTAATATGATTTGCGAATTTATTTTTTTACCCACGCTGATTTATAGCTAAATAATGAACGTCCATTACGACTCTTTTTATATCTTTCGTTACATGGCTAATTTACGACGTCTATGCTTCTCTTCAAGGTCGTTCTGAACCGTCTTACATAAACCGACTCCCGACACTTTCCTCCTAGGAAATAAAAAAAAAAAACTTACCCGATAAAATTTTTAATGAAGCAATAAACTGCAAAAAGAGTGTTGTCATTGTTTAAATCGATGTCCGTTTTTAATCTGGGCAATCCCGATTCTTCTGCGGCTCTTTCTCCATCTTGGCCGTCATCTAAAGATGACTGAGGCGTTTTTGGGGTTGCCAACAACATTCTCAAATCCGCTTTTGTCGACATTTTTTTATGATAGTTCGCAAAAATTTTACAAAAAAAAAAAAAAAAACCTGTATAAAAAATAACGCGCGAAGTTAAAGTTTGTTCTTTGGATAACCAATTTTTTTCCAAAACATTATAATTTACTTATAAAATTTTTTTTCAGTTTTTCCTTTTAATACAAATGAATGAAGACGCAAAAGTTTCTTTAGTTTTGAATGAATGCAGCAAACGACACAACACGTCGCGAACGTTCGATTTTTTCACCTTCGTACACAACATAAACAAAGTTTTTTTTTAGATTTTTTGAGCTGTCGACAAGAAAAAATAGAAAATTAATGATTTCCAATTCGTTATAAAAAAATTTTCTTATTTTTGGGAACGGCCTCGGTGGGAAAAATCGAGTGTTACCTTTGACAGAAACAAATGAGAAGGTTAAAGCAGTGGAGGATTTGCAATATTCCGTTTGCATCGGCAACACCTATAATTAAAACATGGTCGTGGCAAGATGGCAGAGGAGAAAAAAATCATTTCGACATGGAAACTGCAACAATCGACACAGGTCAAGGACAACGTGTTCAACTTTTTTTATGCTAAGAGTAAAATATTTTGGACCTCGCACTTCTTTCTGCCCTTTCCTCGAGATTTAAACTCGGATCGAAAGACGGATGGAGGTACGGCGTTTCGATTTTGGGAAATCGTAAAAGCCCCGGTGTAAAATAAAACTTTTCTAAATGCATTTAAGGTTCCAGCGAAACGAAAGTGCCGATTAAAATTTGGAACCTGGCCAAAAATCGGAAGGCGTGGCAGAAGCCGCACCTTCCGAGAGATCTCCGTGCCATTTTCTCTCCCGTCAAATAATTTTCTTCGCCGCAAAGTATCTAAGCGAAAATATTTCTCGAGAAATGCGGTATATATTTACCTAACTTAAGTACGGATAAAAAAGCGCGCGAAAAGCGTGCCCGGAAAATTCCAGAGGATCACCCGCACGAACAGGAAATCGACAATGAACTGTCGGGAAACGGCCTCGACTTTCGAGGGAGAGGAAATAAAATATTTCGACGAGAGGGGATGACCTATATTTTTCACGGAAAACAAGGACGCAATTCCGCGGATTTCTGAAACTGCCCTACGCAAGTTCCCCCGGCTAAAACGGCGGGAAAATTCAAATTATCGATTCCTGCGGGTACCGCCTCCCTTTTCCACGGAAAAAAAAGTTTGTTCACACTGCCCTATTTAAGCTGCATTCGTGAGGATAAGTGCATCCACGCCCCTAACTAAATTATCGCGGAAACGAAACGGGATATCTTGTCGAAATTAGGTTTTAAAAAAAAACATTAGCAACGGAATAATCAAACTGCGGCTCTTTCGTTTCCGGGAATTTGGGACGAACCGTTTTCACTTCCGGGATATTAAAAAATTCATTTTCATCGGGATCGGGGTGCGCTTCGAAAAACCCATCGTTATATATCTAACAGCGATGTCGATACGGATCGTTTCCCATAAACAAAAGAAGATTCGGCCAATTCTAAAATATTCCGCATTCTTCCGACCTTGGCAAAATAAAACGACAGCTTAATGTAAAACCATAAAATCTTCCTTTGCTTTCTTTTATATATTTAATGGTTCGTACATTTAAAATAGGGACACGATGAAAGTTAAACGATATATCGGCTGCCGGAAATTTAAAAAAAAAAACCTATTTTAAAAGCTCCCAAAACTTAAATTCAAACAAAATTACCGACCTCGAATAGTTCTGGAAATGACGATGTATTTTTTTAGACCCGACCCGACACGTTTTGCTTCGTATTTCAAAAGATACATTTTGTAAAGAATTTAGCGATGAAGATAGACAAGAGAAAATGGAAGGCCGAGGAGCATCAGCTGATTTTATGGCACAAATCCCCTACGACTTACACGAATCCCTCTTAAAATCACACATTATTATGCACAAAAATATTTGCACCAAAAACTCGATCACCTTAAACCTTTAAATATATTATTTTTCTTAAAAATACACTAATTAAAAAATAAAAAAAACGGGATAATATAAAAGTAATAAACTCGGATAAATATTTAACTTATGAAAATGATTTTGATCTATTTTAACGTGAAAGAGGTTTGAAAATATTGATTTTGAATCCGTTACATCGTCACCGATATAATTTGCATGATCCGAACGGTGAAGGAACCCGGCCAAAATATTTTGGGAGGATCATATCCATCGATTTTAATTCGATGGCTATAAAAAGTTCGGAATGACTCGGCCTCTCTCGAAAGGATCGCGGTAAGCCAAGTTAATTCGGGATAACTCGCCGATAAAACGCAGAAGCAAGGGCATGCGTCTTCCCTAAACCGATGGAGAAGAACCGACCAACCTTCCGATACCCTTAAAACCCTTCCTCTTTTTAAATTTTTGAAACATGTTCCTGTCTACGAAGACGGACTTTGTCGTCCCGATAATTATGTTTTTAGCTCAACTTAAAATCTCAAGATCCGAAAAGCGAAAACCGTCCGATGATAATAATAGTATTAAAAGCGTATCGTTTATTACAAGTTTAAAATTCATCCCACCGGAAATGATCTGATTACCCCTGTTTAATAATTAATATTAGAGAAATAATTGATCAGAGGGGTGATCGACCTTTTAAAGTCTTCGACCCATTTTTACTTTCGCATTAATTTTCAACAAAACCTTCCATCCCCTGTATCATTTACGGTCGAGTCCGTCTTCACAAAAAGAAATTTTATTTTGTATAATATACATGCAAAGCTCAGCAGTTTTCGACAATAACCTGCACAACTATCGTATTTTGAATCTTTTCTAAATTTCTTCTACAAATAAACCCTGCATCATTTTTTAAAACAATGACTTCTTCCACCCAACAACTTCTTTACCTCGAAAAACATATGTGAAGATGTAGTTTACGCCTTAAATTCCAGGGTAAAATATTTTTTTAGATATCCTCGATTTGGAAATGTAGTTTTATGACCATAACTTTTTCGAATCAAAAAATTGATGGTCGGGACCGGTCTTAATCGATTCCTCGACAAAAACACATGTCCCAGTATTTTATTTTGCTATTGGTTTGACTCATTTTGAAAATAATTAGAGATTTTAAAACATAAAAAAAACTTGAAAATCTTTTTTTTTTTTTTTTTGTAAAAGCGAAGGTCGATCGGGCCGATATCTTAAAAACCTGACAAGATATCGTAATTCTGGAAACTCCAATAGAATTCTAGCTCCGAATTAAGTATGTGAAGGTGTAATTTTTAGCTTTAAAAGAGTTCTGATGACTTTTCAAATCAAAAATTAAAACAGGGCAATCGAATACTTGCAGGAAAATACTTTATACTATGTATTTTTGTATTTTAAAAAGGATTTCTAATAAGTTAAATATATGAGCTTTTTTTACCCTTCTCGTAAAGTAATGTGTAAAAACCTATGAAAAGCCGGTTATTTATGAAAGCGAAAGTGAAAGGACGATCCCACTGCTCAATGAAAGCGAAAGCCCGATCCCTTGATTTGACTTCATAGGCAATTCGCTTTTCTTACTCGCTAATCAAAGTTCTGGAAAGGTAACAAGTGAGATAGTTTTGAAAACAGATTAAGACGTTGTCTGGATAAACAATCTATGCCAGACATTTCTAGCTATTCAGCAAATAAATGTTTTGGCGTTTCAACAGTCAAAGCCTTTTAATGACACAAATGTACTTATTGATTTCCTAATTACCTATTTGAGCATGTTTTCAATTATTTACACACCCACGAGCAAAAATACCATATAAACTATTAAAAAAAGCCACGGACAAACAACTATCATTTGAATAGTCATTTGATGAAAATATTATGCGACACTTTTAACGAGCAAATCCGACAATAAAAAAATTAACGCACTCTCTCATTAATAAAATCATTCAATGATCTCGGAATCGTAAGTGGATTTTCAACGACGATGATACTCGAGATTCACTGTACAGATCGTATATTTAGTTTTTCAAAACATATCGGCACGACAACACAAAAATAATCGAAATATTTTGGAGGAACAAACTCGACAACGTGTTGTTTATACACACGAGTACAGGCAAACAAATAAAAACGGCAACACCGCCACGTTTTAAAAGCGAGCGTCTCGGTCCGGCGAACCGAAAAGCTTTTTTTCGGCAAGAAAATCCAAAAAGTTTATTCCGCGAATATAAAAATAAAGAGAGCGACTAGAATCGATTGTATGCGTATCGAAGTTCGCCGGCATACTGGCTGCCTCGATTTCTTAAGACCTCCGAGATATAAACAACGTGCTCTATTCGGCCAGCTGATTCGATTCATTCTAAATTCTCTCGGCACGCTAATTCACATTTTTTCTAAATTACTAAAAAAATTTGACCGATTTCAAGGAATCATTTTTTTTTCTTCTTCCCCGTTTTTTAAAGGACTTTCGATTGTGGGGACAGCTTACAAAGAGCGGCTAGTAACTGCTAAGGAAAGGTGTTTTAGAATAAATTAGCTCAGTGATTAATTACTTTAAGCAAAAACGAGTGAAAACATAAAGCGAGGCCTCTCAAATTTTAATTGAAACTTTCAACCTCTAAGATAAAGATTGGTCGTTTCGATAATTTCATTTCTGAAGACGGCAAATTTTCGCCTTCGGAAATAAAAATTTGCATACAAAACTGACAGATACAATTAAACAGTATTTCGATATATTGGAAATGATGAAATCAGTCACTTTCGGTGGAAAGTGTTGTTAGTTGAATTATAAGTTCTTGAAAAGAAGAGTTTCGGAATGTATCGTCCGATTTCATTTGTAACGGCAACAAATTTTATTTCAAAACTTCGCTCACGTGTAGCGGAACTTTTAAAATTTCACGATGAGCGGGATATCGGGATACTCCCAAAACCTTTTATCAGAGTCATAGCAAATAAAAATCCAAGACAAAATCCTAAGGGCAAAAAATACTGTTAAAAAAATAAATACTCGAACTCCAAAAAAATTTTAAGATTGTATCCTCCTCTAAGCAAAGAAGAAAAATGTTTCGGTGTTTGTTAAGACAAAAATTGAAATCTGAGCCTTCCTGACCAATAATTGAACGGATTCTTTCTATTTTAATAAAAAAAACATCTTTTTCTATAAATTTTTGGCTCAAGTTTTTTTGATCTGCGCCTAATTTTTAAAATCCTTCAAACGAAAACGACAGGATGCTCATAACAACTTGACACAAAAACAGGAAAAAATCTCTATTCGCATCTAACGATTTGGAATAAATCGAACGGCGAAACGGTGTCGAACAGCACGAGGAAATTGAAACTTTTTATAAAAATACGGAAGATCCGAATGCATTTTGCATTTCGTTCCAAAGGCCGAGAAATTGTGAATACAAGAGACTCATCAAGCAGAAGAACACGCGGTCTCGTTTTAACATTCAGAAATAATTGAATGGCCTGCGATAATACGAAAACGGTCGACAGGCTCTGCTAGTTTTAAACCAAACCATAACCTCGGGCCGTGATTATTCGTTTAACATGGAAGCTCCAGCACCTAGGAAATGTATCTGGGTTAATTGCATATACATTTAACGATTCTAATCAAAATAGGAACTAATCATTTAATCGAAACCGTGCCTTTATTTCCACGCGGTCCATTTCTCTATAAATCGCCGAAATAAAATCGGGGATATTTAGTTGGATCCTCCCCTCTACACGAACAAAAACAAAACTTTCACTAGAAAATTTTTTAATAGATCCAAACAATACGTTCGAAACGATGCCTTGGGATCGAAAGCGAAGTTTGCCACGTTATTACGTCTTGCGTAATTTCATTTGGCAAAAACTTATTTTTTGCTCGGAGAATCTGACAGCCGATACCTCCGAAACCATTTTCATAAGAAAAATTACAGGTTTCGGATTTCCTCGTTATGAGATCCATTTCTGATGAGAGCTTAGCACGCAACTTTTCATGAAATGGAACGTATGTCGATGACTTATTTTGATTCGGGGGTAAATGCCGGATATCGAGGTTACAAAAACACGACGTAACCGAAACCGTCCGCCATTATTATTTTTTACAGAGTTCACCGTCCTAGGTTCTTTAATTTTGCGCTCTTGCCAAATCCTCTCCGCACCTTGTTCGATCCATGTACGGACAAATCTTTTTTTTTTTTTTTTCCGCTAATGATTTTTAATGAGGTTTCGTAAGTTTGTTCGTTTTCTTCGTACGCCCGTAATTAAACTCGATTAAAATAAGATTTTTGACCGAGGACGATCGTTTTGGCAGCTTTTAAATTATTGTTTTCTAAAAGCGGAAAGCATCTTTTTGAGGTTTTTCCAAAACATTTCAAAAGAATTTTCTTCTCGCTTATTAAAAAACATTCAATGTCAAGGAAAAATCATCGCCGGGCCGAAAAAAGAATAAATAAATAAGTCGAAAGCCAAAAAACCGAAAGTCCTGCCAGGATTTCGTTTCTGATGAAGTCAGCAAAAAAATAAGATCGATTCTTAGCAGCATGCGATTTATCCATTTAACATTTTTCTTTTCAAATCAATCATTATCATGTCATCTAGTTGATTACGTCATTTCTTTAAATATACGCCCGTTCCCGGACGATGACCTCAGTTAACAACTTTTTACAATAGACCGGGCAAAACAAACATTAGCAACTTTTACGCCTCGAGCATCGCAGCCACGCAAATTTATTTCATTTTTTTCCCGACTCGGACGGTCATCATCATTTGTTTTAACGAGACCTTTCGAGTCAGAGTCTCCTTGAAAATCCGAGCTCTTTCCAAAGGAAAGTCTCATCGATGTCGATAACTTTTGAATTTAGGAATCCAGAGATTCCGAATTATTAACATTTGCACATAAATCCATTAAAATCAATTAGAAATCTATTTATCGTTTTCGTCTTTGATAGACCGTCAATTGATCGAATCGTCAGCCTGGGTTAACGTGATCCGAAACGAACCGGTTCTAAAAACTGACGTCATTTCAACGTCAAACAGTCTGTCAAGATTCATTTTTTACGGATGAATAATCTTTCTAGTAAGCAAAATTTAATCCGAAAATTGAGACGTTTTCATATTTGCTTTTCGATCCCGTCTTTAAGGAACCGTCAGTGCGTGAAAAAACAAAACCCTCGATTCGTGTCAAAGGAAAGATAGACGTTATCGAGTTTTCTTTTTCGTTGCATGTGCATTGCCAAGTCTCTGAGATGTGCACTTACATCATTACTGGCGAAGCAGTTATTTTTTTTGTTTTTCAAAAATTGCCTAAAAGTAATTTTACGGACTCGTTTGTTTATGATTTTTTGACGATGTGGTCCATCTCGTTTGTGTAAGGTCTCCGACTTTTTTATCTCGACTGCACATCTACGAATCGCTTCGTGAAAATCGATAAACATAACGAGGTCATAACAGAATTAATTCTATTCCAATTTATTATTAAGACTTACACAAATTACATGGTAACTAACAATTTACGACTTTGCCAAAGTCAGGTGCAACTTCATTTATTTGCAACTTTGATCGTAAAGTTACAAAATAAATATTCCTTTTAGGTTTGAAAAGTGAGCCATTTTTAATCGAACTAAGGTTGCTGATAATACCAGATACCAGCAGACTACTATCCCATTTCAAAAAATTGATTGGATTTTTCGCAAATAAAGTTTCCCTTTTAACTTATGCAGGCAGAAATTTTCTTTTATATAATTAGAAATCCTGAAAGATAAATGTCAAAGACTTAATATACTTCCCAAGAGATTAAAATCGATCCCAGTTAAAAACCGTTTCAAAATAATTAGAAATTAAGATTAGATTTGCCACTTCAAAATATGTACTTTTTCCATCTTCCCGTTTTCCTCTTCTAATTCAACAAACAAAATTATCAATTATCGACATCTTAATCTTCAAGAAGAAGATAGTGATTCCACTACATTCTAAACCAAAAACTTGGTCCAATCAATATCTATTCGCATCGAAAATCCTTGTTGTTTGTTACTTTATTAAAATTTAATAAAAAAACATAGGCAGTAAAATAGCGATATAGATTATTTCCATATTTTATAACAAAAAATAAAAAAGTTGCAGTACAAACAATAAAAACAAAAGGATTTTAGATGACGATAGAGTTAATACTTCGATCCTGATCCAGCAATTTTTCGGCCGCAGGAAATGCGTTAACGAAAAAGATTTGTCGATTTTACGGGTGAAAAGTGAAACGGCTGCGAAAATATAAGTCGACGAGCATAGCAAATTTTTATTAATTAATATTACGGGCAAGGCCACATAGTCTCAAGGAGGAAAAAAAATACGTCTTTGATAAAAGAATAGGTGGTAGCTTCAATTAAAAAGAATGATCGATCGCGAACGTTTCGGGGATATCGTTTATTACAAAAAAAGACATGAGTGCGGGTCACGGTCGACATGAAAATCAAGCTCACATCTGCTAAATGCTTTCTATCCTTCAGAAAGAAAACTATAAATCAAATTCAAGCTCTCTAACAACAACTTTGTTAAACCGATCAATTACAGAAAAATAAATTAAGCAAACTATTCTCAATTTAATCTATAAAATTGCTTCTGCAAACTATTAAAGAAAAAAGAAAAAAAAGACAGAAAACGAACAAAACAAAAAAAGGGTTAACTAAAGCTAAATCAACGATTTTACTTGTAATTGTAAACTAAACGAAAATAGCAAGACCGGGAAGGGGCATATTAAGGGAATGAAGGTATTTTAATTAATACCTGGCAGGATTGGGCGAGGGGGCTCGACTTATGGTTCGGGAAGGTGAAATCGGCACGAATCTCGGACTTCTCGGCCGATCCCCTCCTTCGTAGCACTGAAGCCCCCCCAATAGCACCAAAGCCCGCGTCAGAGAGCCGAGGCTAAGAAAAAGAAAGAACCAAGTGTTACATTTGATTTCAAAAAAAAATTACAAGCAGCGACGCACGACGGAGGAACGGTCAACTATAAGCAACTGCTTTTATCGACCGACTGTTTTATCCTCCGATCGCTGCTTTTATTTCATCGCTGCTCGCAAGCCCTTTATATTCCTGAATTTGTTAAATGATTCGTTACTTTTAAAATCAATTTTTTTAAATAATTTTTAAAATTTTTTTGGCACACCTTATAAAATGACAATGAATTTGAATGGCAGGTTGCGGCAGATAAGTTAACGGGAAATATTTCAAATTGATGGCCAGGGCAAAAGAACCCAAAAAAATACAAGAACGAAATACGGTAATATCAAAATCAATCAACAAATCCTTTTAAAAAAAAGGAAAAAAATACGCCCGAACAGGGACTCGAACCCTGGACCCTTAGGTTAAAAGCCTAATGCTCTACCGACTGAGCTATCCGGGCTATAAAAAAATTGGCCGTATTTTAACTACTAGAATCGATTCCGACCGGATAAACAAGATTTTATCAATGAATCGCATGTTTATCTTAAGCCCCGTTACGTTTTAACTTGTTTTTATAACGAATCAAATAAGACTGTGCATTTTGGCTTGACCTAGGACTTTTTATTTATAACGTTGTATTTAATGTCATCTCATTTTCTCTCTATCGATAATTGAACTCGATCGGTTTTACTCTGGCCTCTAGACTCAAACGTAGGCAGTTAACGATCCTATTATAATTTTTAACTACAAGAAGTAAACATTTTCACGCTCACATCTAGATCATTATAATAATCTACCAAAGAATTTTTTGTCATTTCAATAAAAAAATGTTCAAGGTTTTAGACAGCCTGGCTGGAACGCGATTGACGGCCTCGAAAATGTGAGAGACAATTATCAAAAAACATTTTCAAGCATCGAGAAATCAGATCAAATTTAGGTCCAGCAAAGCCCGCTAAAAAAAGGACCACACCTAGTTCAATCTCATCGGCTTGGAAAATCCTAAAAATCAATGCCTCAACTCTAGACAGCATATAATAAGAAAGTCGTCGACTCTATCTGATTGGTCTCTAACCATTTGAGGTTCGGACCGATTAAATTTTTTTCGCAGATCAAGCCGCAGCCGACCACAATGAAACGATTTTTTTTCGCGCAAATCTACTTCTGGCTATAAACAATAAGATGAAGGATTAACGGAAATGGATAAAAGAAAAAACAATTATTGAAACATTGAAAAAAAGGAAAATCCGATTATACGGTCTCATAAAAGAAAAGGAAAAGAAAAATATACTGCAGCATTTTTTATCGCTCACATTATACGATCCACCGACTGCAATTAACCCCAGCCGATTTATTTACCTTCACCCTCTTTGGACATTAATTTTCGATATCGAGGTCAACATTTAATTTATAACAAAATGCAACGGTATAACTGCAAGTTACTCAGCAAAATGAGAATGAAAAGTTAATCGATGATTCGGAGCCATCGCCGATTACTGGAAAATAAAATCTGTTACCTCAAAAAAAATTACGGTTTTAAAAATGTGCAATCCTAATGAAACGAATTTTTTTCGGCACGGTCGATAAATAAATATTCTCGTTTAATTTTAATGAGAAACGCGGCAGTTGAGAAGTGTCGCAAAACCATCGAACGAGATACGGATGCCAAGACAAAGTCCTAAAATGATTAATAGGAACATTTCTCCTATTAATAAAAATATTTGGAATGTCAAATTATCAGCTGGTCCTATTCCCACGATGCACACTCAATATAAAAAGAAATCATGCAACGTCCCCCTCGTGCATCGTTGAAATTTAACAAGTGAACTCTTCAAAAACCCGAATCAAGATTATTTTTAGTATTCTCGAGAAAAATAAAAAAAAGGTCGTGTCACCGTTAAGTCGGTTAAATCGACAGATTAGCGACATTTATATTTAAATCGTAGCTGAAATCGTAAAGATTTTATCGATACGAAATGTTTGGAAACGAAAGCGATGTCGAATTGCGGCAAAGGAAATCGGAATAGATTACAGTATTCACAAAGAGAAAATACCTACAACTAATCAAAGAAATCTCGGTGACAAAAATTTTCACATCTGCTTAAAGCTTTAATTCTGACGCTTTTAGTTTCAGAGTCCGAAATTGTAATTCCGAAGCAAAGGACTTGAAGTTTAGCCAAAATAAATTTTATACGGCAATATTTTCAATGATGGATAATATTTCAAAGTTCTAAAGGTCACAATTAAAAAAATAAGCATAGACAAAACAGCGTTTCGATTCGAGTTTCTGCTTGAGAATAAGTCTCCAGATTTAAAAAAAAAATTTATTGCAATGATTGATAATCCAAATTTTCAAATCTCAAGACCTCGATTAAACTCGAGAATTTTCACCACTATAGTAAATTTTTTTCGAACGAGAAAATCAAACGGTATCGCATTTATTTTATTGCAGCTAATTATAAGTATGATGACCCCGCAGATTTTGCGACATCGGGTTTATTCTCGCTCGGCTCGGTCTTCGAACTGCATAAACTAGTTAGCCATCAAAGACTCCAGCCTAGTTATTTAGAGCCGGTAAAGATTCCTGCTAAGTCAGACAGAGCAACCGGAGGTCGTTAAATTTTCGGGTTTTGGGTGGTTCGAGCAGAGGGATCGAACTAAAACGTTTAGAGCCATCCAAGTCGACGACTAAACCGGCAAAGGGCGCTACAAAAAGTCGAGGAAGCTAGTTAAAAATAAATTATTAGAACTATAAGCTCAGACACTGAAACTTCAGCTAAACAGGCTGAAGGCATCATAAATTGAAATTCGAGCTGCACAGATCAGGGCCGCTAGACCTTCAGCTATTTCATTTAGAGCTATCGAAAATTGAAGCTAAGCTACTTAAAAGTGTAAAAGGATTCACCTGAAACAGTTCTGGGAACAAGAGCTTTAAGCTGGTCCAGCTGAGGCTATCGAAGGCTCGGGCTGAGGACACAAAAGAGTGAATTTTCTTTTTTTGGAATAAAATTCTTACAATTTTAGGTTCTGGTCTTATTAATTAAAATTTTTCAAAAATCGTGCTAAGCCGAATTTTTGAAAATTATAAACTCTTGTATAAACCCCAATTATGTGAGTTTCATAATTAAAAATACAAAAGTGCGCCCTTGCACTTTCGCGAAAAATAAAATTTATTAGGTCAAGAGGTTTTCAAGTAGCAAAAGGAGAAAAAAATAAACTTTTTCTAGCAACCTAGCACCGTTAATCTCTTTACATACGAAAGAATTAATCCTAAAACCGAATTTAAAACAGCTTCTATTACTCAGTGTTGAAACAACGTTTGAATTTGTAACAAATAAAATCCTCGATAAGCTCAAAGATTAAACACTGCCGACAGAGTCCCAATTTAAAATTTTAGTATGACCTTAAAATCCTCGAATGCTTTGATTCCTATTTTTTTTTTTTTTTTACCTAGAGACAGGTTTTTTTTTTTTTTTTTTTTTACTAAAAATAACTGAAACAGCCTTAACACGTAAGACGAGTTTACGGCGATTCTCGTTTTTAAATAACCCTATGCAAACATTGCTATTATTTTCTAATTTTTGATGTTAACAAAAAAATAGGCCACAGTTTGGAATCGTCATTGGAATTCCGATCGAGGAAAAATAAAAACATCTAATGTGACTAAGATTGGAAAATTTTTCTGAGTTTATCGTCAGAAATGAAGGCACGTCCGCGATGGGCTTCGATTGCAAATCACTCGATGGTTATGACGTTTTTGTTCAAAGCTCGACATTAACTAGGATTAGGAATTAACGGGGCGTAGCCTCATCCTACCTCTGTCGCTTTTCATTCGTGTGTAAACTAAATCGATTCCGATAGAATTATTACTCCATTAAGAACCTTGCATAACCATTAATGCAATTGCGTTGCATTTTGTTCCTGAATCAAGGGCTCCAACTTATAAAATCTAATTTGAGAGAACCAAAGTCTGACGTTTCCTAAATATGAATTAGTCAGATTTTGGTGGAGCTTAAAATTTAAAAAAGAAACGTGGAAAAAAAGCTCACCTTTCGTCGTCGTTGGTCGGTATTTGTTCTCCGCTGGCGGTGTTTTCCACTAGACTTTCCAGGAGAGCGACACTTCCCTGAAGATCCATCCCGAAAGAATGTCCCGCACTCCTGACGCCTTCCAGACCGGTTCCTTCCAAAAGCGTCATCGTTAAATTCATGTTAGACGGGACGTTTTGGCCCATGTCCGAAACCATTTTACCCATTTGAGTCACGTTTTGACTCATTTGATTTTGAGATTGAGTCATTATGTTTTGATTTGACACTAACATGTTCGGATTTTGATTTTGAACGATCTGAGATTGCTGAATTTGAGTCTGACCGATAACGCCCGAACCTTGAATCACCGCTTGACTCGAAGGAATCGTTTGATTAATTTGATTCGGAATTTGAGCGACCACGTTTTGATTTTGAATCGCGGTCGCGGTTCCTAATTGAGTATTATGAATACCCTGTTGCCCGGTACCGCCTACAGCGGTCGATTGTCCAGTCATGTTTACGTTTTGAGTAGAATAAGTCATCGGTTGATTAATGCTGGTGTTGGTGTAAGGAATAACGGGATTTTGGGTCGTCCCCGCTTGGCTGTTGTATCCCATCGTTTGACTCACGGGATTCACCGACACGGGAGCCGTGGAATACGTTATGTTTTGAGTTTGATTATTCGGAGCCACGCTGGCGTTGGAATAATTGATCGGTTGACTGGTCACGTTCATCCCGACGTTCGGTTGCGGTTGTTGAAAGTTTTGATAGTTTTGCTGTTGCAACATCTGCTGACTTTGCATGGGAGTTCCCGAGGGAGGAGCCGCGAGGACAGTCTGTTGAGGCTGCTGAATGATTTGCCCTCCTTGAATGATTTGACCGCTTTGCTGCATCATCTGCGGCATTTGGTTCCCTATCGGAGGATTCTGTTGGATTTGTTGACTCGGATTCGGTTGTTGCATCGATTGATTTATTTGTTGATTTTGCATGGCGTTGGCGGGCATGACGTAGCCGCCTATGGAAGCGCTCTGAGCCGGAACCTGTTGAATCTGGCCTTGAACCATTTGCTGATTGTAATTTTGTTGCATTTGCTGTTGCATCTGAACGGGGATCTGTTGGTTCGGATATTGTTGGATGGCGTGACCCATTTGCTGTCCCATGTTCATCATGTTTTGTCCCTGATGAATCTGCTGAGCGGGTTGGGTCACGTGGCTCATTCCTGGCTGTTGCAGATGGCCCTGTTGATTCATCATTCCAGCTCCGCTTTGGACGACCTGTTGATTTTGCAGCATTTGAGTCTGATTCGTTAAAATGTTGGTTTGATTACCGGAAGGATAATATTGTTGAATATTATGATTTATTTGAGGCTGAGGCATGTTGTTGCTCTGTTGCAACATTTGTTGTTGAATCTGTTGCATCTGAATTTGCTGCTGCTGTTGTTGTTGCTGGGCTTGCTGTTGTTGCTGCTGCTGCGCCTGCTGCTGTTGTTGTTGTTGTTGCTGCTGCTGCTGTTGAATGTTATTTTGAGAAGGAGGAGGCTGACTTATTTGAGATGGAATCTGTTGGGTTTGATTGATTTGCTGAGGTTGAGGAATTTGCTGCGGCTGACTTATTTGGGTTGGCATGCTTTGGATCGGATGGGGTTGACTTTGGCTAGGAATATTTTGAGGCTGCGTCGAATTTTGCTGTTGAAAATTCGCTTGGCTAATGACCTGTTGCATCTGTTGATGTGGGAGACTTTGCGGTTGCTGAACGTTTTGCTGAATAGGAACTGTAGGATGACTCATGCTCTGGGCTTGTTGTTGGGCTTGAATGATTTGCTGTTGATTCATGTTTTGATTCACTACAGGATTCGGAGGATTCGGTTGTTTCGGGACGTTGATTTGTAAATTATGAACACTTTGACCAGGAGATACCGAACTCGGAATATTGTTGGGGACGTTTTGCGCCTGCTGATGAGACTGGATATGATTTTCGACTTCTTCGTGAGCGTCGTTGACCGAAACTCCTCCTTCGGGGCTCTGAAACGAATTTTGAACCGGAGGATTTTGATTCTGGTTCTGGGCTTCGTTCGCTTCGTTTTTAACGTTAATGACGTTTTGCTGAGGGTGATGATGTAACATGGTGTGATCTAGATAATCCATGCACTGCCACCTTCCTCTTTTAAACGGTTCAGTACTTTCTATTTTAACCACCTTAAACCTTTCGTTTCGAGTCACGTGAGTCGTTTCCCTACCCAAATCGTTTTCCGTATTTTTAACGTTCGTTATATTAATGACATTACTGGAATCGGCTATGTTTATATCGTTCCCGGAGGATTGATTTATGATATTCGGATCGTTCGTCGAAACGATGGCTAAACCGTATTGCGAAGACGTAGGGATGACTGGAGCGGTACCCAGAGAAGTCGAACTCGGATTGAAAAAAACGTCGTCTTTGGAAAATGTGTCTTCCGAATAACTCGGCGTTTCGTTTTCTAAATCTGTGACCCTGGAATTGTCGATCACGTCCGATATATCGTCCGTGTGACTTTCGTCCAAATCGTCTGCCGAATCTTCCCCGCCATCGTTCGACATACGAGTGGCCGTTACCACACTCGTTATTTGAAAACTCGATTTTTTTTGTCTTTGATTTCCCGGAATTTGTGCCGAATTTCCACCTTCACCATCCGTCACCCTTAATGTTTCACTAGTAGTCCGATTTATTGAGCTGGCGTTGTATTTACTACTTCTATCTCCATTTTTTGACATTTTAGACGAGCTTTCAGACATTTTTATATTATGTTTTAATTTTAATTAACTAAACAGTACTTTGGTAATAAATAAACAACTAGATTTAAAATTTTTTGAAATTATCTGAAACTTTGAAAATAACAAAAACCCCGATTCGTAACCGATCTTGAATGCTTGAATGGTGCAGTAACAAACCCCTAAAACCCAATAAGTAGCTGAAATTATTACTTTAATGCAGAAGCTCAAATTTAAAAAAATTAATGCAGGAGTTGCTTAAAGCAGTTACGACAGCAACAAATAACTAATGGCAAGAGAGAACCCTGAATCTTTAAATTTTTAAGATTATAGTAGAATTTCAGACTCTAAACTATAATCAATTAATTTCAGTGCAGCGTCTCAAGACGAGATAGAAAACATGAAAACTCAAACATTCTGTTACAACTTCATGAAACGAACCCCAAGACCCAAAAGAATACCTAACACAATTTTCAAGCAAGATTGAATTCCTATTTTCTAGCCAGTAACAAGACAGTTAACATGACTGTCTGTTTTCCATTAATGTTTGCTGATAGTAGCCTTGATGTAAAGGGAAGTGACAGCCAATTTATAATAATTGTAAGCATATCATAACTTTTTTGCAAAATAAAATCCCGGAAGTTGTCTTTCATAAAAAAAAATTACTGTAGTGTAAACTTTTTTCAGCTACTTGCTAGAAAAAGATTTTGCAAAGGAAAATGGCTAAAAGTAATATTTCATGCCTCCGCTTAAGAACCATTCTTTTTCCAATATTTAATTTAAAAAGCTATGGATTTTTAAAACTATTGCCTGGGATGATTTGTAATTACAACCATCACATAAAGCAGAATGCGTACACAAGTAGTAAAAACACAATTTGCTTGTAATTCTCACCAAAAAATTAGTCAACTTTTCACAATTTCTGACGCTAAACTTTAATAAATTCTCATTGGTAAAACCAGTTTTAAAACAACAATGTAACATTTAATTGGAAAAAAAATATCAGACACTAAAGGTTAAATCTTATAGCTTTAAAAGCAGAAGACTTGCCTCAGACAAAAAAAAAAAAAAATGAAGTCAAAATAAAAGCCAACACTTCTCTTTTAATTAATGATCATATTTTTTATAGTGTCATTACTAAATAAACAATCTAGATGGTTTTATTTAATCCAACACAAAATAAGCCCGAAGAATATAAATGGAATCAAATCAAGGACAGTTGATGTTTTCATTATTTTAACCTGTGATATTTTACAAGTTATAAACAATTTTGATACCAACCTAAATTTACTGCACTGCTTTTTTTACAGCTCCAGCAAAAGGAAAAGACTAAATTGAGAAACAAATTACTTTGTGTAAGTTACAGCATGACATTAATACAATTTGCTGACCATATTTATATACAGGACACGAAGGGGTAGAAATAGCAGACGTTTCATCAATGATCGAGGAAAATAGGTCAAGTTAGTGACTTTAACAACATATGTTTTGTAACATCAAATTTGTATGAGACCAAGGCATCATAACAGTGAGCACTTTTATCAGTAACAATTCTTAATTAAGAAAGCTGGTAATTGTAACAAGTCAATGAAGAGTAATGATGAGTTGCAACTCAAGAAACATGAACTACCATCTTAAAAACACACCAAGATAAAATTATTAACAAAAAAACATTAAATGAGCAAGTAAAATGATTCCATTGAATTACAAAACAAATTCTTGGCATCTTTTCATAACTAAAATTAATATCAAACATAACCCTCGTCCTTATAGAAATACATCCCAGGATTTATGAAAAAAAAAGCAAACCGGGAATCTTACTGAAGCGGTTCTTAAGCGGATATGCATTGAAAGGGATTTCTATTTTTCGACGCAAAATCATTCACGATTTTCCAAGATTTTTGACTTTTCAAAGCCATTTTGTTTGTACCAATTTGGATTTGGTACCGCACCATTTTTTATCTTCGCACGCGAGATAATTACCGTTTATTTACGTAGATACAAGTCGGAAGATAATCACGATCACTTTACATATATATTTTTAGCACTATTTATATAAAATATAACTTTAAATAAGGATAAAAATCCGAAAACTCTCGTAATATAATTATTTTTTCCTACGATACACATAACTAAACATGACTACACACGAAACTAATTTTCTTACATAATTCGTCATCTTTTCGACTTAAAGACGATTGAGTATCGATCCATGCTGTGTTAGATACGGGTTTTTAATGTCTCGTAAATCTTAAATAGCAAATGATTATGTTATTTTTAACAAAACAGAATGAAAACATCACTATATCCAAATTTTCATAACATGGCTGACTACTGGGCCTGGCAAGATGGCGGCAACATAAAATCGAATTCATCAATTTTTTTTTCTAAATGAAATTAGTTAATAACAGGTTCACCGTGTTAGAAATAACTTAATAATCTTTAAAGAAATTTGCTACGATTAATTATTAAATTAATTTTTCGATCGAAACCGTTCGAAAACGTTAAAATAACGCAGACATGAGAAGAAGTTTCATATTTGATTATTATGTCTGGGTTTTAGTTCTCCGATTTGCTACTAGAGCGCAGCATCGGATAACCGGACATTTTTCACCGTGCAGTTTTGATGGCGCCAATTTCGTTTAAAGTTATTTTCGTTATTATCATCGATCCAAATGTAAAACTTTATTTTGTTCGATTTAATTTTTGGCCGTTATTAATATTCACAAGGCTTAGTACTATTTTTTAGACAAAAAAAATCCCGATCAATGCATCGCTGGTTAATAACAAGTATGAACTTTATGCAAAGGAGATAAAATTAGAATGATGTTATTAGTCTTGATAAGAGGTTAAATCATTATCGCTTAAACTGAGGGGCATAGTGCATTCAAGACTCGATTTATTTACTTAAGCATTAGTTTGTCCGTTAGGTTAAGCTTAAATCGTTTTTTGTTTAATAATTCGCTCTCGCTCAGAAATTCAAATAATGCGGTTTAAAAACGTTTTCATTAATTCCTTAAATTATTAAAATTTTTTATGTTCGAAATAAGTCACAATAGCATGGAAAGTGTTAGAGCAAAAGAAAAAATAGCACAAAAAAATACTGTAAATATTGATAGATCGGAAGTGAATAAAGACGGAAACTTCTTAAGAGCTTGTGAGCTGTTCATTACCTTTTTAATAGCGATTTCTTTATTTTGTGCAGTTTTCCGAATTCGAGATTTGCAAAAGAAAGTTGATGTATTAGTTGTTGAAAATTGTAAACTTTGGGACGAATTCGCTAAGGTAGGCCTAGGCTCTAACAAATTTTAAGATTTTAATCATATAAAAATAAATATCAAATCATTTAAATTTTAAATTTTAAATTTCAGTTAAAAGCAGGTTATAATTATCGCTCGGACTATAAAGTTAATACGAATTCTTATGCAAAGTTGCAAGATGTCAATAATGTGGGAGGTTTTTACGTACGGCGCTTGCAAAAAAGGGAAATATTTTCAAAGGGTGAGAAAACTTCAAAACAGCTGGCGGATGATTACCGGCTTGTAAAGGAAATAAACGATGTAAGTGAAAACAACACGGTTGCTTTCGTGACGGAGCCGAATTTCGATAGCGGTAACGAAACGGAAAGCCCAGTAAAAAACTACGAACCAAAATTAAGGTAAAAAAAATGTAAAAAGTAGCAAACGGTAGGGCCAGCTCGTAATGACCTAATTTTGACTTTTTTAGAGCACTTGTACCGACCCTAATTCCTCCGATGACACATTCTTCCACGAAATCCGGTCACGGAAGAAAATCGACAAGAGAAAAACCTTTACAAGTAAGAAAATATTTCAGCTGGTAGGCTAATCCATTCATACATTTATCAAACTGATTTAGTTTTGGGGCTTCTTAAAAAAGGGCTTGGAACCAGCAAGTTAAATCAAATTAAACTTGATCAAAAATTAATTTTTAGAAAAAATTTGCTGCTATTGCGATGGAGAAACCGGAACAACGAAATCGAGATCTTAGTTTTGAAAGAATTAAGCCGGTAGCTGTTCATTTTTCTGCTAGCCTTAGCAATCATTCTCTCAGGCATCATCCCCTTCACAAAGGTTGGATGTCCATGAACTAATTATAAATTAAAATTTTTAACTTACTTGCAAGCTTTTCAAGTCTCCAAATTCATTTTAAGGTAACGGGCTTGTCACATTGCCATCCCCTTTGTACCAATATTGGATGCCGATAGAGTGGATTCACGACTTGAATATGACCGACAGCTTTTGTCTCGAAGGGAGCGACATCAAAGTCAGCAGAAAGGGGATTTACTTCTTGTACGCTCAGGCAAGTCAGAAAAAGAAATGAGATATTTTAGGATAAATATTTCATTTTAAGTACTGAAACATCATGATTGATTTCAGATTCAATATACGACGAACAAAGACCATAACGGATACAAAGTTTACAGAAATTCGGAACCGATAGCACAATGCATTTTTACTAAGGCGTCCGATCACCCTGAGCCGTCTGTACAAACCTGCTCGTTAACAACAGTTGTAGCCTTATCTCCTGATGACAAAATTTATATTCAAGACATATCCCATAATCCCACTGTGGCACTGAGCCCCGAAAAAAGTTTTTTTGGACTAGTACTTATATCCCCGACCTAGCGCGAAAGACAGTGAAATTTGCAAACAGATTCCTAGATAACAAAGAAATTTTTTGGACAAAAAATTTACGTTATGATTATAAAATAAAAATAAAAATACAAATTTTTTGCTTTTTCACGATACACTAAAACTGATAACATTTTTCTTGTCGCCCTCCGATTTCGAAGGTTCGGCTGCTCCTTCACCTCTTAAATGCCGCCGAAATCCATGCTTTTGCATAAATTTTTTAAACGCTTCGTCAAATAACACGTTCAGGAAAAAAGCGAGTATGACAACCACAAAGCTAAATACAGTAAGAAAAAAATCGAATCTGTTTCGAAGTTTGGTCCCGCAAATGGTATACCAAATAGCGTTTAAACAGGGTGGGCCATTTGGTACGCAATCGAAACTGTACACGAAATTGGGTCTTGCAACTACTTCGTCAGCACATAGGTATTTTCTTCTTTTTTGAGCCTTTTGAAATAGATTTCGCTTACATTTTTTAATAAACCGTCTATGTTTTTTGTAAAACAAATCATTTTCTTACCTTTCCTAGTATTGTCCTCGTGTATATCAGCGTCGTGCAATCTCCTGTCGGTTCATGGGATCCGATGGAAATTTCGTTTTGAGGTTTTCCTGCCAATGCTAAAAATAACAGGCATCCAAAAAATATGCAAACTTGATATGTAAGATAAGCTTTACCTAAAAGATTAAAGACAAATTAATTAATAATATCTGGAATGATTTATACTTCTTTTTGCTGCACTTACCTCGAGGTTCATCGACAAGTCGTCCAGCAACTTCCGAAGAATCGTCGCATAAAACAATTACTACGTAAAGGCACAATACAAACAGACAACATGTGGCGGCATTTATTTTAAAATTATCATGGAAAAAGTGGAAAAATAATAATTTTTGTATAAAACCTCCTAAAGGGCCTAAAACTCCAGCCATAGCTGTCAACATGGTTTCTTTGCTTCCACATCTGAAAAAAAAAATGATTTAGATAAGTTTACCTTGATGCCTTTAAACAATTGATATATTACAGTATTAAATAATATTGTTGAAAGAAAAGTCTTTGTTGAAAGAAAGAAATTCAAAAAAACTTTAAAGCAGGCTTTCATAAATTTATAGATTAAAAATAATTAATTAAATAAGCTTGATTTAATGTTTGACTCCATCCATTTTATTATTTATACATGAAATGAAAACCTTTTAACTCATTTAGTTAATTTTGATGCTCACCCACATCTGTCCCATTTGTCATAATCTTCTTCAATATAATTAATCTTCAATCCATGAAATATTGCGACATAACTCGAAGCGAATATTAGCGATGAGAGTATTTCGATCCAGGGTACTCCATAAATCTTTGAAATGTATGCAGGATCCGAATCATGGTAAGTTACGTGTAAAAATTTAACAGATATAATTTTAAATGGTAACTCCATCAGCATTGTTATTAATCCCACAGCTGCAGGCTCTGTGTATAAACTCAGTTTTAATCTGTGAGTAGCCATCATGGCAAGATATAACATTGCAGGGTCTACAAAATTATATTAGAACAAACCTTGAAACTATAAACCACACTTCAAATTAAAACGTTTAATAATACTTACAATAAAATACAGTGTGCAGGGGCAAATTTTTACCGAAAAGCATGATTGGAGCTTGAGCATGCCAATACCTAGGAGCTATGAATCCGTTTTCGGACACGACACCGTGAAGCATTGCTCCCCACCAAAATTGCAAGAATCTTCCACCGTTTTCTTTTGCTAAAAAATCCAAAACAGTCAATATTCAAACTGAAATACAACAACCTTGAGAAATCTTACTCACCATGCCGGAGACTCAATATTCCACAACATACTACGGCGAAGAATATGATCAAATACGAAAAATGGGCAAAAAACACTGTTGTCAAGGACCGAAAGGAAAAGAGCCAGTTAGATAACTAACGTTAAAACGGGAGAAAATTAATAATACTGATAATTTAAGGATCGTATTCTGTCATTCCACTCACCCCTTCGTAAACAACTTCGTCGAGCTCTTCCGCGAAACCACCGATACAGCTAAATTGTTGACTATTTGTCATCTCATTCGATAAATCTTTTAATTTTCATCTATCATATACAATTTTTACTTTGTGATTTCGACGATAAAAGAATAAAATATAAAAAACCAAATCAAATATAAATTTATAAAAAAAATTCATAACAAACAACAACCAAAAAATAAATTCAATTTTTCATTTTTACTAACAAAGGAAAATATTCAAAGGAAAGAAAAAACCGCCATAAATAAGTTTTTTATCAATTTTATTTAAAAAATGGCATATATACATTCACAGTTACTACTTTTCTACATTTTATTTGAAAAAATTTGTTGTTAAAATCATTCATACAATTTCAAAAAATGACGAGAACAAATTTCTGATCTATATTAATAATTTAAAAAATGGCTCGAAAATTTTTTCATTTTACTTTTATTTATTTAATCATATTTAATGACTAATCCTCGATTGCTAGAGGATAATTTAGATATATTTCATTCACTTTAACAGACTATGCTAAATACTTCTTTTTTGAAACGAGGTGACGGTTTCAATTATCACGCAGCAAAACGAGGAATCACGTCAAAACGATGACTTAAAAATACTAATTTGAGAAAAACAACCACTCGGGCAAATAATAAGTAGAACTATCGATTAGAGGCACACGGTCCTGAATAAAAATTAGAATTAAAAGTTGTAAAGCCAGTTCTATTTATCAGGACTCGTGTTTCCGCGGCCGCCAAAACTGGGACCAACTCAGTCGATTTTCATAAAATTCAAAAAAAATTAATAAATAGAGGAAATAAATAACAACAAATAGAGTAAAAAAATTGACGTGGGCAAACAAAAAAAGTGCATCCGAATTTAAAACAGATGGTACAAGCTCAACCCTGCTATTTAATTTTTTTAGCATTTCAGTGTGAATGAATATTAAGCATCTATATCGTGAACAAAACCCGAAAAACTTTCACACTTTTTTAAAAGTCATTTTCTCTTTACTCATTTTCATCAGTACGTATTTCTATCATTTTCATCATTATTATTATTATCATTATCATCATCATCATCATCATCATTGTTATTATTATAGTTAATATTATTTTTCACTTTTAAATTTTAACAAAAAAGAAAAAAAACGAAAACCACCAAATTAATTTTTTTTGCAGACAAATCGAGTTTCTGATCTTATAAATTAGCATTATTACATTAAATGGCAACGTCAACCAATATTTACAGTTTAGAAATCTTCGTAACTGCAAGAAAATACTTAAAAAAATCAGGAATGTTAATAGTAGAGCTGTTATCAGTTCGAAATTTTGAATGTTACATATTTGTAACAAAAAAATTAAGGGGTGGCCAATTGCATTAGTAAAAAGGAAGATTCCTACACTTACGAGACTCGAATTAGACGAGAATACGACATTACTTTGTGCTTACATATTAATAACAGCTTCAGTCGAGGTTATTTAAGTTATTTTAAAGCAAAAATGACGCCTTTTATACTGGATTATTTTTGTGTAGGCACTATGAATCAAATTTATTTCAAACATCATGTGACGAAACGATTACGAAAAACACTCAAGAAGCGAAAAAAAAGCTTAGCGCTTTTCAATTCGCTCCCTGAAACTAAAATAAAAGTGGGAGAAAAATAGACTGGTAGTATGTGAAACCGCAGGAATGAATTCCTTTAAAAAAGATCCCAAGATTTTTTTCTGATTACTTTGTTCATTTACATATTTTATTTAAGAGAATTCATCTTCTTTGCTGTTAAGATATTAAGAAAGGGGAAATGAAAAATATCGGAAATATTTTTTTCCAGTCGTATTTCATCGTCTAATCGATAAAGAAGCTATCCTAAGAAAATTTACAATTTTTTTAAACCTATCATAATAAATTATTTTTTTCTTTCGTTTTTTTATTTTTTAGGATGTTACTCTTTTTTTTCTTTTTATTTTTATTTTTATTTTTTTTTTTAATTCTTTATACAATCTAAACATCTAAAATTAAAAACATTGTTTTTTGTATGACATTTTTTTCATTATTAAAACAAAAAATATTTGGGTTTGAAGATAAGCCTGGATTTTTTGCAATATACTCTAGAAATCAAAAATATTTAGCTCTAAGTTAACTAATAGTAAGCGTAGTAAGCCGCAAACGTTTTTTTTTTTTTGCAATGCGTGTTTTTGTGAGATAAAAAGAAAAGTGCTTTCAAGCTGCCATGCCGGTTCCTTTTCCATTCGAAAAGCATGAACTTTTCATCGAAAAATTAACTGCACCAATGATTCCATCCTAAGTAAAAGAGTGAAAATAATATTAATAAAGTATGTACAATAAAATCTTATCGCTGCTTATATTCAAACCCGATTGTAATCAATTTCAGTCTATTCACAAGGAAACCGTCGTTTTCAAATAATTCGGATATTATTCTTAGATCGAAGAGGTTTGAACGAGTCTAAAGTTAAAATTTTCTGATTGTCAGGCTTTTTTTTGTCCGAAGCGAAAACAAAACATTTTTACGAGGAATTTGGTTTTATGGAAGTGTTCCGAGCTAGTTATAATATAGCTCGACGATTTTTAGTTTCCCGGTATTTTCAGGGAAAAAAAACGATAAAGCTTAAAAAAACAACGGTTTCCCGTGCAATAATCCGATTTTCTCCTATTTTCCCTCTCGATATAAACAGAACAAAATTAAAAGTTAATGTACAAAGAGTAATTGGTTTAGTTCTATTTTGTTTTGATAAGTGCAATTTTTTTAAATTAATTATTTAGTTAAATTTAAATGACTATCTATTACATTAAATAAAAAATCATGATAACTTTTTCTCAGTTAGAAATAAATTCACTTAGTTTTATATAATTAGTTTACATTTTTTGTTAGACAATGGTATTTTTATGCTACAAAAGAAATAAGCTTTACCAATTAAAATAATCGTCATCGCAATTGTAAATAAATTTATTGCATCATTTGTGTCTTGTCCGTTTCCCCAAATTTTATTGACTCGGTAAAATTGTCGGAAAGGAACTCGTTGGTAAAAAACGAGGTCGATTATTTCAATTGGATAAAGCTTCTTTGATATAAAAACGAGAAATAGACTGGTGAGTTAACGCTTTTTACTTGGAATTTCGTGTCGTTTTCGGTTCGATATCATTTTAATAAATTAGCTACTTTACAAATGCAATACTTTCATTTGAAAAACCCTTTTCGAATTCTCCGCTATTATTTTTACAACCTAAATTGTTAAAGATACCCAAATGTCCCAGCTACGACTTTGGAAAATTTAGGCACGAATAATGATTCCTTCGAGGCGAACCCGATTTTATAAAAAGCTACGGTTTTCTTGGTCCCCCTCCTCTTAGAAGAAAATGATTATCAAGTTTTCACCTTTATTATATTAAATATTGACTCGGTTAAGGTGAAAACTTTTCTCGAGTTAAAATCGCGACTAATCGGAAAGTTTGTCAGAGAAGAGAATCGCGTAGTCAAAACCAACACCAGCTACCCTCTTGGGATATATCTATGATTGCCTCGACGAGGAATTAGTGCTTTTACAATACCAGTCTACCAAGATATTTTCAATTCATTTTAATCGAGAAATTGCACGATTGTGCGATCTAATTTAAACGAAGAATGAGAAAAAAAGAAAAAAAAATTACCGATCGCTCGAGCGATTTTCGAAAAGGCATTTTGTCAGACGGAAAGATTTTTTCACTACTTTTTAACGATTTCATCTCTCCCATCATAATGGCACTAGTCAAAACATTTTTAATAAAAAAATCTTTCGTTGAACGGATAACAAAAGTCCTCGATTAATTCTTTTTTTCTCATCTATTTTATTTAAAATTTTGCTTTTCCGATAAGGAAGAACGCAAGCGAGAACGGGAAAGCAAAATAAAAAGGTTTAGGACGGCATCGGCTGAAAAATCTGAAATATTAAACGTCACGTTGCTGACTAGACTTTTCACTCGTAAATTGTTTCTTCCGTAAATTAAAAGCAACGATTCTTATCGTATACCCATTTTCATTCTGCCCAAAAAAAACTTTTATTTTAACAAACAATAATTCCGGCAAAGTCTCCATTAAAATGAATTCGAAAAAAATATCGGTCCGTCGTGTGATTTTTTGTTCGTTTCTGGCTCCTTTCTTCACGAGTTGAGATATGAAATTTATATAAACGCAGTCTTTGAGCCTCGGAAAAAAAAGAATGGGAAATAGATCGAGAGGTTCCAGCCCCTCATTTAAGTTTATTCTAATAACAACAAATCACACGACCTCGGAACTTTTTTTTTTTTTAAATCATTGTAGAAACAGACGAAAATAAGAAAAATAACCAAATAATTAGTTTAGTAATGGAAAGAATAATTGAGTTCATTTCAGGCATAAAACTCCCTTTGGGAATTTTTCGTATAGGAATTCGACGTCGGAGACCTTTTGGGTTCGTCTAACGCATATGATCCCTCGTCTTTCTTCCTCATTCTGTAGACTATAAACATTACGACAAGGATGGCGCATAAAAGTCCGACCACGCATCCACCTATTACGGCTGAAAACAAAACAAAACAAATTAGTTTTAAGTCGAAAAGTTTTTTAAAGGAACAAAAAAGAAATTCGATTAATATTGGGTTTCCTGTCAAATTCAAAATCATCGTGGGCTACAGGATTTGAAACTTAAGGTAAACGTATTATGTCCAGTTTCTAATAAATTCTCTGAAATCAAAACTGTTCTAATTTTCTTTTATAATAACTCTTAAGAGCTAATTTTCCTTTAACGAGATAATATTAAAAATCCTCGGACCAAAATTTAAAAGTTTTATGAAATTGCAAAATGATTTTCTGACAAGCTTGACTTTTCCTTAAAAAATGAGAAAAATCTTGTACGAATAAAGTTGGACGCGATCGAGCGAGATTCATCGCAACTCATTTAAAATTTTTACGACAGCGTAAGAAGGTAGCTGGTAGTAATTTGGGAGAAGAGAGATATCGTCGAGCAATGAAGTTAAAAAATATAAAAAGGATTCATCTTAACAAGATTTTATCAGCTCGAGTCACTTTACCCGAATTTATGCTTCTTATCTCGTAATTTACATGATTATCATTTTAAATTGGATTAAAACTCGGCATTTACCTGCTAAAATTCCTGGCTGGGCGAAAAAGGACGTCGCTCTGTCTTCGTGTTTCGGATCCATGATGACGATATTGTCTTGTTCCGTACTAGAATGATCCGAACCGTGTGTTTTTTCGCTTTCTTGTTCTATTTCATTTCGAGGTACTTCGTCCGGTTGATGTTCTCTTTGTTTTTTAACGTCATCGACTGAAGTTATGATTTCCGGTTTGGCAACGTCGTTTTCTTTCGGGACCGGGAAACTCGGTTTATATGTGTCTATGGCTGAAATATTAAATCGAACGAAACGTTAAAAAACAGTTTTTTTCCTTTCCCGGGAGTAAACAAGAGGATAAATTAACCTTACCTGTTAATACGGGTACAGGGAAGCGGGCTGGATTTTTTTAACGATCTGGGAGGGAATAAAAAAGGGAGAGAACAAAAAAAAAGTGGGTTAATATTTACATTTCCAGGCTGGATAAAGATATTTTAGGAACGTTAGCATTTCCACGTAATCGCATAAATAAATAATGATATTTTCGGAAAAGGTCAAAATAATTCCCGGTGGAATCCCGTTGAAATGTACACGAAAAGTATTTCAAACCTGTGACAACGATCCTGAGGGGAAAGGACGGGGTGGCCGAATAATGAAAACGTCAAAATTGATGCTAAATTCTTCCTCGTTCCGACCGTTAACAATTAAAGGGAGCTTTAAAAAAATCCTGACAAGATTTCCGAACGGATTTTCACTTTTTTTTCTCGTTCGCATTCGTTAAGGTTAATTTAATGTTTTCGATTTTACTCTCCATTAAATTTTCCCGGATTCCGTTTCGAATTCGTGAATATGAATACATTTAATGCATTTGGGAGCAACGAAACGAGAAACAGAGAAAATACTCCATTTATCCTTTTAAGCTTATTTTTAGTTATGCGGGGTCTAATTATCACGATTTTAATGTAAATCGTAGGAGTATGTTTCGGATTCCCCTTAGACCTCACCCGACGCCTTATTCGTGGGAGTTTAATGTAATCTTTTTAACAATTTTATATTTAATATGCTCTAGTCCTATTTAATCTTAGACAATAAGGTTCTCGATCTCGAGTCTCAACGGTTTTCTAAATCGACAAAGCCGAATTTTAGAGAAAATTCCAGTTTGGGTTTTTTGAAAAGAAAAGCAAAGAGCATCTTCAAAAGAATTAATAGATGGAAGCAATAAAAAAATCGATTTTAAAGGATGAAAGAGTTTGGGGGCAAGAAGCCAAAATAAAAAAAAAGAATGGAGGCCGCATTTTCCGAAAAGAACTCCAAGCCTCGAGCACGTCTCCCGGCAAAACGTTATTAATATTATTTAGAGAGGATTCTTAAAGGCGTCTAGCTAACTTCTAGAAACATTTCCTCCGCTTTTCTTTTTTGCATAAGCTGACATTAACAAATACGTATAAGACAACGTTCCTAAGCGAAAAGGATTACAAACCAATTTTATTCTTTTTTTCCTCCGAAGAAACTTTTTTTGGATTTTGTGCTCTCTGACAAAAAAAAGGAGTCTTTCGAATGCATTTGTTCTTAGTGGCAAGAAAACGTGAAAGAAATGAAATCTAATACCAAAAATATTTGTTTTTCAGACAAAAAGCTTCGAAACGAGAATAGGCAAAGGAAATGCAAATTCATCCACTGGTTTTTTAATATCATTTGCCGGAGAGAAAAGCAACTGTAGCAAACAGAGGAAAACGTTCCAGATTGAATATTACAACAATATTAGAAAAGGGAAAAAGCCATTTCCCTTTAATATCTCGAAAAACTTGTCTCGTTTTCATCGGAGTTACCGTTGTAATCAAAATGAAACAAGGTAACATCCGCCCGACTTTTTGACCTTTCCTCCCTTTTCATAAATAATATCGGAGCAGTAAAAAATTAATAAAAAAAAGAAGAGGTTTAATTAACGATCGCCTGATGAGCCTAAATTAAAACGGGACCTTTTTCGAAAAGCGACGCGAGGATAACGTTACATTTTTTTCTATACATTATCCGGGCTAAACAATTATTTTTTACAGCTCCGACGTTAAAGAAAGGAAATTTTTAAAAAAAGAAAAAAAGAAGGCGACCCGCCCGAGAAAATTCCGACCTTTTCTTCCTTGTTATTATCTCGAAAGGATTTTCTTTTTATTTTTTATCCGCGTTAAAACTAATTTTAACTAGCGTCAGCTCGGAATAGAATAAAAGGAAAATACGAACGTGGCAATTTAGCAGGAATCATAATTCATGCAGCAAAAAAGAAAAATATCTAAAATGCAGTTTCACGGCGAAGCTACTAAACATCCGGACCGGTTGCCATAAATCAAATCAGGAAAAAAAAAGAAATTTTTTTTGCTGTAGAGCCGCTAAAGGATCGTGCGAGGACGGGGGGGAAAAAATAAAATGTCACGAGCAGGCAAAGTAATTTGAGGCGAATAACCAATACAAAATAAAAATTTGAAAAACAAGCAGCAAATACACTCACGGTTATCACCTGATCCAGAGGCGTCCTCGTCGTCTGGACCGTAGCCTGATCCGCTTGCTTCCAAATCATCTTTGTTAAATTCCCGATTTCCTCCTCCCGAACCTTCCAGATCATCCTCTATATAGATGTCATCTTTTCGGAGAACGTCACTCTGAAAACAGATAAACAAACTTTTTTTATTTTCTTTTTACATTAATTAAAACTTTCCGAACTAATAAAGCTAATAAATTCCGTGGCGGTCCATTAAGCTCGTGTTTTAAAAGGAAGATCGAATAAAAACAAGGAAAGGGGCGAAAACCCGATACACGGGAAATTTAACGTACCTTGAATCGGGAGAATAAAATAGGAAAAAAAAGACAAAGAAGAAAAGACGAAAGTAAATCCGGGAGCGTCCGATGAGATAATGAAATAATAAAAAAGATTTTCGGGAATCCTGGAACCGAGAGAGCCCGCGGAGTGAATGAGACTAGTCGGAAGTCAAACTGTAAAATTTTCATCTCATTCCGGGGCGAAACACGCATGCCTAAACCTATTGATTTCATTTTCCTCGGCCAGACAAATCATCCTAAATTTTTAAACCTGAATCGGTTTCGGACGAGTGGGAATTCGGCAAAACCGATCCGGAACATTTTCCATCACGAAAAAAACAAAACCCGCGATTCCAAAGAATAAAGATCGTCGCAAGAGTTTTATGGAAATTAAAAAACAAGGTACAAGGTTTATCGTGACGTAGCAACCTTCACCTTCAACCTATTTACGAGAAAAAAAAACCGATAACACGTAAAAATACAGAAAAAAAAAAGAATTAAGTGGCCTAACGAGGATATCGGCATCTATTAATTATCGTTAGTCATTTTCCTTTGGGCAAACGTTCTGAAATGGAGCCAAAATTTTAATAGTTTTCATATTTTTCGAGGATCGGGGAGTCATTCGGCACTGCAGCTTCTCCCCGGAGTGCTGCATAATATCAAATTATATCCGGCGGACGCCCTGTCGGAAATAATAGATGCGGACATGCCATCTTTCCCCCGTGATAAATTACACGTTAACCCGAATTAAATGATTCCTTTTTGTTGCACTCGATTCACCTTAAAGAGAACAATCAGGAAAAAAAGGATAAAGGAACCGGAGTTGCATTAATAAAATTTAAATTTTTCAACCGGATGCCAAATCGGAAATCAGTTTTCGAGAGAATAAAAAATGAGCGAGTCAGCGGAAAATTTCGGATTTTGTAAAAAGCTTATACAAGTATAATTGAGATTCGCGCACGAGTGCATCAAGAGAAAGTAGTTTGAAAAATTGATGTTTTTGCAAAAATTTATCTTGGCTCATTTTTCCTTTCGGTTTTTTAACGTCGAAAACTTTACCAATTTTTATTTTTAATGCAACGCTTCCTTTCAATTTTTTTTAAAAAACATTTTAAGGTTTGCTACCATCAATTTATCAGTTTCAGTAAAGAGGAAAATTTCAGAGTTACTGGAAATCGTGCTTCGACTGAAAAACGAAAGTCGATGCGATAAACCGGAGTTATTTTATCCCAGATGTGTGTACTGCCCTGAAATGGACTTGAGGCTCACTTACTTAAGGAATTCCTCAAGTCGTTTAAAATTAGTTAACCCGCCAAAAAAAACAAATCTGCCCTCGAAGCAGAAGAAATCAACGCTAGATTAGCTTCCTAAGCTGTAAAAGGTTCAAGTAGGTCACCGATAGCCCGTTTACGCCTTCGAGTCGAAGGGTTCGAGACAAATCGGCTGGAGTCGATGGAGGCAAAAGAGATGAGAACGTTTTTTAGCTCTTTCATAACTGCGTATCTCAGGCGTTTTGTCGTCTGATTCCAAATCTAACCGTTCGAAAGCTAAAGGAATCGGCGACTCTCTTGTTTTAGGCTCTCTAGCTCACTACTAACATTGTTTTTATTGTCGTCATTGTCATTAGAGCATACAGGGAAAAATATTTTTTATTATTACTTATCTTTATGATTTATTACGGAAAGTGCTTATCCATAAAGCCAAAGGATTTTTTTTCCTTTTCATGTAGTTAGCAGGTATCAGATTTCTTAACTTGAAAGCTTAGCAAAATGCTCGAGTCAGCATGTTTTCCATTTTTATCAAGCGAGTTATCGCGTTGAATTTCGGATTCAGATGGCGCCCGACCCGAAAATCCTCAAGATAAAATTTTCATTAGAATTTCGCTTCCGGAATTATAAATAACATGGAAACAAACAGATGTTGGTGTGTCATCCTTACTCAGTCATCGTTTGCTCGATAGCAATTTTGCCAAGTAAATATTGGTTCGATTACTCATTAAACCGATTAAGATAGAAGACGCGTCCCTCCCTGGAAAAATAATTAAGATTCTTCGAGGCGAATGGTTTATTTATTTCCAGATAAAAACGTGCAACGAGCCCATTAAAATTCTGTTTGTGAACCGTTAATCGGCTACGAGTTTAACAATAAAGAATCCCTCGTTTCACGTGACAAAACAATAATAATAATAATTTTTTTTTTCGTATTCTTCGAGTTCGAATTCCTTTTAAACCGGGAAAGGCGATAAAAATTACGATCTGGAACGAGGAAAACAGATTCGATTCGAACTGTCAACGATGCAATCAATTTAGTTGCATCTATTCAATTAGGAGGACCGGTCTGGTCGATTCGTTCCCGCAACGATTTATGATCCTGGCCTCCTTTCCTCTCTCTCTGTCTCTTCTCCTTTTAATGCTTCGTTTTTAATTCCACCGGAAACTCGTCGAATACGTTTTGCTGTGACGTCATCATTTAGAGACACAACAGAAAGATCGGAGAAAGGGTTAGCTTTGCAAATAATGCGGTTCCTCTAGAGCAAAAGGATTTTCGAATCGACTCGACCAAAGAAACTCTCGGATAAGTATCTCTTTAGTCTTGCTTTAGAGTTTATTGCTCTGTAAATAAATTTCAGTTGAAATTCGAGAAAAGATTTCTCCGACACATTTCTCAAGAAAAATAAAACTTTTGAGACTCGAAGATCCAGAAAAAATTTTTAATAACACCCCCAGAAATATTATTTTAAAGACTTTTTGCTATTCCAACAAATCAAAGACTGAAATTATTACTGGCTTCAACGGGAGGTCACGAGGATGATTATACGCTATTTTAAACGATGAAATCTTTTAGGATTTATCGATAACAAATTAATTACTAACGTTTAATTTCTTTCTAAGCTTACGATTTTATTTTTACATCAAGCTTACTGGTCCTTCAAAATAATATCCCCAAATTTTTTGAATTGTCTATAAAAAAAACTATAAAAGAGTCCTCTTTTAATGATTAAATGACACCACGAAAAAGGTTGAAACAAAAAGATTAATTTTGATTAAGGCTTAAAAAAATCTATTTTTTATCTTGTCATTCAAGAGACGAAACTAATCCTTCGAAGCTTCCGGATTAAGAGCAAAGAGTAACGCTTAAGCCCAAATGCGTAGCCTATATTTCTTCTTGCAAAAAAATTCCCGGCGGGCAAAGAGCAAGGAAAACATCTTAAGTTTCAATAAAAACCTTTTACCGATTTGCATATTAACAATGCTAGGCCGCTTTTTTTTCAGTTAAGCACTTTGGGTAGCATGTCGACAATCAGGAAAAGCGACAAAAAGTTTGCGATATCACACGTCCTGACCGACCGGAAAAAACAGCCAAATATTTTTCCACAACAACGCGACATGCACTCTAAACGAGACAAGTCACGGCACACAAAAAATATTTTCCATCGCACATAAAATTTATCAAAATATGATTCGGAGAGAAAAAAGAAAAGCTGCAAGACACGATCCGAAAAAATTAACGAACGGGAAATTAAAGAAACAGACGTTTACATTACGTCGTCTAGAAAGTTTTATCTGCGAAATTTCGGTGATAAAATAAACAATTCGAAGAAAAAAGGAGAGAAAATAGTAAATTATGGGAAATTTGAAAAAAAAGTCCTACGCAAAAATATGACAAATAAAACCTCGTTAAAAATTTCCCTGTTTTTTATTTTTTGGTCGGATCGATCGTCCTGGAAATCGATCCCGTCGTTAGGCTCAATCATTTACATGAATATTGTCGTCTCTTCCTTGTGAAATATCATTTCCTTTGTCCTTCTCGAGACGATTCAAATTAAAATAAAATCAGCCAGAGGGATCGTTTCGGGTTCCCGAGAAATTCATTTTCGAACCTTTAACGACCTTCCCGCTTTTCTCTTTAAAAAAGAAATCCTTTTGAAAATATTTTTTTTTAATAACGGACGGAATGAAAAAAAGATTTAACACTCGGCTCGGCCGACAAACTTTTAGATTTCCTTTTCCTTTTCTGTTGACAAGATTTTTATAAACTTAAAACTTTTTGCAATATTTTTTTTGTTGGAAAAGTGAGGAAATCGTCAAGTTGCATCAATGTAACGTGACGAGGTTTCCGGTTCGATTGCATGACAAACGACTAAAAAGGAAGGAAAAAACGCGAATTTTGATAATCGTCAAAGATCTTGGTCGCTACCCGAAAGCACACAAACAAATAAAATGATAATAATAATGACGGTAGCGTGATGTTTTTCAAACGAATTCACGAGTTCCTCATCCGTGAAAGTCATTGTCATTTTTTTTTTGCTTGCCCGTAAACAAAATGATCGAAAACGATTCGGAAAATTCGAATCTTTTACGGGACAACATTAACGGTGCGTTAAGATTCTCGAATAACCTTTCTCAGGTTTACGGCGAAAGACCTTAATTAACTCGTAAATAAATCAAAGGCAGGGAAAGGTTTAATCTTATGGGAAGTTTAATTTCTCTTGTGTCTGACAGCTCGTCGCGCTTTCTGATTCGAAGAACGGCTAAGGCGTTCGGGTCGCAACACAAAAACGAGCAATTAGATCGAGTTACAGAGAAAGCCGGCAAAGTAAAAACCTTTTCGTCGGAACGTATTCAACGAGAAACGACCCGGTTCTCATTTTTTTTCACGGGTCGACATTTGGGACCTTCTTACGGGAAAAAGTCTCTGCTATCAAAATTTACCGAATTTTCGATCTTTTCGATAATATTTTTGAAAGTCGTTAAAACATTCATTTTCTCGCAACTGTTTCGACTACAGTAAATATTGAAAATGTCAGCTTTCTTTGGTGATCGATCCCCTGTCGGGAAAAGTTATCAAGAAACTTTACCGTAACAGGAAAACAAAGAAAAAATTTTATGCCGTTTACAACTCATTTGCCCACGTTAAAAAAAAACAAAAAGGTTGAAAATGAAAAACGATTCATAATACGCGGAAGAAAATGCCAAACAAGACTTTGGATAATTTTTCACTCTTTCTATTCCTACGACCCATAAATTCTTTTACATTAAAAAAAAAAAGAAATTTGAGGCCGATTCAAACTTTTACGATTTTTATCGATTAATTCGTGGTGTGGAACCTTTTTCCCGATAAGATAATTTTTTGAATCTACCTTTGCTGATTGGGTATCGGAATTTCGATCGTTTTGGCAGAGATTCTTTTAAAAATGGAGCGAAATTTTTTGACCTCCCGAAACGTTTTTTGTATCACAAGTAAAAGTTTTCCCATTTGCCTCGAGCAAGGTAAAAACGAGATCGGAATAGCTCATTGTAAAACACTTTGAAGCTTTAAGAAGTTGTAAGAAGTCGTCTTCATGTTTACTTAAAATAAAGATTCACATCCATGTTTTATTAAATAAAACTCAGAGTTCGTGTTTTCGTATCCAGATAACGCTTCTTCGGGGTATTTACATAATTTGACCCAGTTTAAATTCAAGGTCAAGTCTCACGACTACCGGATAAAAAGGATTCTTTAATTGCTATTATGAAAAAGGTCAAAATATTAAAAATCGTTCTCGGGGAAAAAATTTAACTTGTTTTAAAAACCGGCAGGATTCAATTGTCATCGCCGTCATCTCGTATCGAGTGCTTACATTTCGATTAGACTAAAAAACAATATCTTGTTGAGGGGGCTATCGGTTTCGGATAAGGCTTGGAAATACGATCCCAAGCCTTATCTCCGTTTATTATAATTTCTTTTTATTCGTCAAAGTGCAAAAGTTAGAGTTGAAAATTTAAAGATTCGGCTTTAACCCACTTTTCATTTTCCTTCTTCACGTGCACGATCCTCGCTCGAGCTCGGAGGCCTAATCCTAATCGTTACAAGGATGCGAATAAATCCATAGTTTCCCTGTTTTAAATTTCATTAGCCTTTCTAATGGGAATTTCTAAGATTTATTTTACCCCGAAAAAGGATGTTGCAAAATTTTATTCTAAAACTAGAATGGCTTTTTCGAAAAAAAGTACAGTATCAACTATTTCTTCTAACTGGGAATCGAAGTTGCAGTTGAAAATCGACATACAGACAGCTCAACAAATTTTAACATTGCATCGTCACTCGAATTCGGGATACGTCAGGTTTTATAACCTGGATAGTAAATTATTCTTAATTAATGCAAAAATTGACTTCGATCTTCGGCAAGCGATAAACTTATCAACGCTTCATACCCTTCCGAGCGATACCAAAAGCAGGAAAAATATTGTGCGCCTAATTAAAACAGGCCATCTCTTAAGCAACTTGATTTTGCTCTTGTTTATTTAAAGACCGCGTTCGCCTGAAAGCTTCGATCTCGAGGCGAAACTCAAGGACTTCAATAATTATTATAAACAGCAAAATCTGGAAATACGCCCGATTAACTAGCTCTTGAAATTTTTTTCCTCTGTTTATTTATTTACGAGCGTTTCCTATACGTCAAACTATCGGCAATACCAGATCCTAGCAAAAAATTAAACTCGGGTTCTGGGAATTCTATAATAAAATGTTAACTGAATTTTAAATTAATATCGAATCGCAAAATAAAATGTCCCATATGCGAATGCATTATCTGATCGGTTTTATGTCATCACAGTTCAAGGTGATGCACATGACATTTTTTTTTCAGCTCCTCATCTCCTGACAGAAATTTTGTTTTCTACTTTATAATAATAATAATTTTCCAATTATAGATTTTCAGTATTCTTAATAGAAGGTATTTAATTTAATATTCGATTTTGAAGCCTTTTTTGCTGAAGAATAAAAAAAAAATCTGGTACCTGAAATGGTTTCGTCACGTGTCAAACACACGTAGAGTACAGGTACGAGTCAGTAGGTGTTAATCACGCTATATAAAAGTAATAACAATAACGGAAATGACGTTTCATTTTCATGGTTCGAGTAATAAATTTATCAATAGTTTTTTGCCAAGAAGGTTTCTTCCTTTTATTTATTTAACAAATCGAAGACGATGGAAACGAAAAAATTACAATTATGTTTTAGTCTACGTTTTCTACAGCCACATTGCTCGCAAAGGTTTATTTTTTGCCGCAAACTTCTCAGCTTAAAAAAAAAATTACCCAATCTGCAAAGGTGGAGGCGGAGCGGAGGACTCCACGTGAATTTTAAGATTTTTTCCACCATCCACCAAAAAATGTCTTAAAATCCACGTGGAATCCACCGCTCCTCCTTCACCTCTGCAGATTGAGTAAGAAACCGCTAGTAATTAATTGATTTGAAAGAATACAAAGAAGCGGTCTTGTTTGCCATACGAACAAACATTAATTTCCCTTTTGCAGCTTTACACACGCGATTTTGAAAGCTTTTGACATCTCCATCGACGAATTTGACGTACAAAGTTTGTGGGGTAATCAACCTATCCGCAATGCGTTTTTTATCAAGCTTCGCGATAAAAATTCTTCAAGGAAAAAAACAGGTCTGCAAAACCGTGAACACGTTACAGAGCTTTTGATCCCCATTCCCTACACGTACGCGTTTATATTTCTTCCATCTGCAAGAGACGGTGTAAAATGGCTTTAGATTAATCGGGGTGGAATTTTTGACTTTTTACTTGATTCGGAAGCTCGACGGTTTCTCTCGACCTTAACATACGATGCTTCTGTTAAATTTTACAGAAAAAAGATCCTTGCATTTAACTATTATTTAGAGTGGTCAATAAGGAAATTCAATCACTTTATTCATAATTGTTATTAATAAAAATTTGAACGAAAGTATTATGAGACTGTAATATGATCCTCAATCCACAAAGCAATTATAATGCATGTGACAAAGCATTTTTCAGTAAGATTTATCGGTGGGACTCAATAAACTGTAATACATGCATTGGCTATTTATGATAATTGAAAAAAAGGCTGGTACACTTGAATCAAACAAATGTACATTTAGTCAGAGCTTTCCTTCCCACTATAAAAGACAGCCTGCTTTCTAGAAATTAAACTAAAGGATATTAATAATGTCAGATCATGATTTCAACAATAATCACACTAACAATTGTTTTATTGAATAAAGTAGGATTTGTTGACTTGTCTTCTTACAATGCAAAGACTTTGTTGTTCTTAAAAATTTCATTTAATCATTTCAATGTACCTTCGATCCATTGAAAGAAACGTAATGGTAGGTGGTCTTGACTCATGTTAAAAATCCTTTATTCCCTATATAAAATTTTTATTGAAGGCAGAAGTGATTTCTGCATTTTAATTCATTGAAAATGTTCTACTGATTTTCCACTTTACATGACCTTTGTCAAATGAAGATAATTATAAGCTATAAATTAAGCAATGGTCGAAGGAAAAAAATCTGAGAAACAAATAAACACTAACCAAAAAAATACTGATTATTTGCCCAACATTTCCCATAATTATCATAAATATTTGGAGGCTTTAGTCTTTTTTATGTTTTTTCAGCCTTTTCTATCAGAATAACATTTATACCTTTGCACACCATACATGACTTCATTGCAGACGTTTCAAGGTTTTTTTCCCGAGAGAATTACAACAGACGGTTATATAAAGTGATTGTTTATTTTCGGATTAATACAACATTCGTAGTAAGCAAAAAAAAAATGATTATGAGCGAGCACCTGGGAGTTGGTTTGACTTTTAGGATAGAGTACCGTACTGGAGCATCGTATTTGTTGCTACAAGTGGACAAGTTTTCTGCAGGAATTTTTGATGTATGCAACTCGGGATGCTCAAACAATAAATAAAACTCAGCAAAACGGATTTAAAAAATTAAACTGACCGATCATAATTGAAAGGAAGCCTGTTTGTTTAACATATTACGAAATATTTTTTGAATGACAAGAAAACAAAATGGCCGAAAAACTTTGAAAAAAATGTTTCCTTACCTTTTGTGCAGACGTTAATCCTATGAAAAATGCACAGGATACTATAAGGTATATCCTTAAATTCATTACCAATCTTTAAATTATCAATATTTGTTAATTTTATTTTAATTTTACACAAAATAACACGTTTATTTTTATTAAAAACATACAAACTCACACCCTACTTTGATCAATGACACCGAACCGAATACTTCCTGACATTAATTCTCAAAGGAAAAATGGTATGAAAACAGAATTCCCTAGTTAAACTACAACCTGTTCCAAAAAAATTTTTAACATGTTTTGCTTTCGCTCTCTAATTAAAATGTTTTTTACATTTCTCAAGTAATTCTTGTGCTTTTATTTTTTTTGATCAATTTTTTTCAAGTTGGATCTTCTTTTACCCTTCTTTTAATTCTTTTCTAACTTAAAAGTAATTTGTAATGGATTGCATATACACCAAAACCATTATCAAAGGAAATGGCGCTTGCCAAATCACAGGCAAAAAATATAATTTATGTATCAATAATTGTTTTCAAAAAGCTTTTTGCAGTTATTGATAAGCAAACTTACCTTCAAAACATACATTCCTTAATGATTTAACTTTTTGTGAGAAATAAGTGAGGAATTAGAATTAAAAAGGCTACGAGAAAGAAGAGGTTTCTTTGAATTGCACAATAATTTTAATTTCGAGTGAACAATGTGCGGAAAATCGTGCAACAGTGTAGGGAATTTATAATTGATACTATGCTCGATGAACGCCAGTGACAGCCCCAGGTTCCCGAAATCAGGTTAAATTATTTTAATTTATGCCTAGAGATTTTTAGGCATATTTATAAATATAATATGGTTTCGTATGTTGCAGTAAATTTTTTTTATAACTTAACCATGCATTGTAATTTTCCTATGCTCGGCGCTATCTATACCTCACGCATAAACTGTAATAAAATAACTTTGCGCGGTAATTTAATAAACGAATATATTCCTTACTGAAACTAAATAATTTGTCACTTGATCAACAAATGACTATACTATAGTATTATCTGCCGTGGCCGTTTCTTCTACTGTCATGTACATTCCTTCCTCTTCGTACGTACTGTCGTGCTTAGCAAGGATTCTCAGCAAAGGACGAAGTTTCAACCACCACTGTGTCGTGGGAATCCTTTGACTGAAATAACAATGTTTTAACGTAAGATGCTGCAATTTTTGATTGATTTAATTTAGACTATACTAGATACTTACTCAAAATTAGTATAACCAACAATTTCTTGCAGAGGGGTATACGTATATTGTCTGCGAATCACGCCCATCAAAACTGCTGAATCGGGAGTGTTGGCATTTACCGTACCGTCGGGTTGAATACATTCTTTGATCTTCTCTGTGATCCAATGGACGGTTTTTGCTCCCATTTTTGTTCCCATATTTCGATCAAAAGGTGTAGGTGAGCCCCCTTGCTGCATATGCCCTATTAAAACCATTTCGATTAGTAATGAGATGTTGTTAATTTCTGAAAAATCTGTTTTTCCTCCAATACCTAGAACATTCATTCTTGCAGAAAATAATCCTTTGCCCTCCTCTGAATATAATCTATAAATAAAATCGGTATTGTAATTGTCGTTGGCTTTTTCGTTCCTCAAAATCAGTCCTCGCTGAACGCCTTCGGCCATTTTTGATGCCATATGATATACGTCTTGTTGAAGATCTTTAATTGAAAATTTTTCTTCGAATATGTAAGCAGCATCTGCGCCACCCGCTAGTCCTGCAATCAGAAATAACTATTAAGCAACAATTCTTTTAATTTTTGAAAAAAAAATTAATTAAATAATTAAATTACCCGCTAGCGTAGCCAAATAACCGCAAAATCCTCCCATTGTTTCAATAATAAAAACTCGCCTTTTCGTTCCCTGGGCCGACTGCCGAATCCTGTCGCAAATCTGTAACAGCCAAGCAGTAATTATATCCTGAACGAATAGCTAGATTAGCTAGACGTTAATTTTCTTTACCTCTGTTATTTCATTTAGAGCAGTATCACAACCGAGTGAAAAATCTGTTCCAGGAACGTTATTCGATATCGTGGACGGAATTACAACGATGGGTATGCGAAACTCGGGATACGTAGGCCTGTTCTCGTAAAGCTGCAAGCCTCCTTGATAAGCCTTAAACAGTGAAAACAAAAAGTTAAATACTTTTTAAAAAAAACTATAATATAGTAATTAGTTATGAAAAATACCTCGAAACCTCCGATTATCAGTAAGCCTTGAATTCCAAATTCCTTTAGCTTTGCAGCAATTTGAGGCATTCGTTTGCCTGGTAAAGTTCTTTTTGTTCCCAACATAGCGCCTCCTAAAGCGACCCATCCGGTTACGTCAGACCAAGTCATTTCTTGCACCTAAATTTAAATAAAATATATATTTTTGAACTAATCAACTTTTTCCCTTAATTCTTAGGACATACGTTTCCTGCACAAAGTCCTTCGACGCCATCGTGAATGCCCATAACCCGATCTCCCCTGTAAATACAATTTCTGACAAAGCTGCGTACTGCCGGATTCATACCGCAAGCAGGAGCTCCGATATGCATAACACCTAGAGTTCTTCGATCCTACAATAAAAATTTCGACCAATTAAGAAAAGGTCAGTTTAGTTTTCGTTTTCTGTACTTACTTTCCCTTTATCATCAAAAGCAGTCGCCGGAGGTTTCAGTCTTGTTAACATTTTATAAGTCTCCAAATTTCTTTGAAAACTTCTTCCTCTTAATTCCACAGCTTTTTCCCAATCACCCTGTGCCATTGCCTGCAAAGGTATATCCATTGAATCGAGCTATTCAAATGAACGTGAACTACACTTTTTACAAAGCACTAACCTTTGCTACGGCAAGCGTTCTTTCTACGCATTGCACTAAAGGTACTCGCACAGCTTGATTCCCATCGAGCGATATAACACAAGCTTCTGTTTCGGGACTAGCTTCCATTAAAGCCATAACAGCTTCAGCTCCCATTCTGCAACCCTAAAAAACAAGATTTTTTTTTTTTCAAATTTAAAAGATAGAAGTTTGCTTCGCACTCGAATAGACTTACCAATATTCTGTCGAAAGCAGAGGGATTTCCACCCCTTTGCACATGTCCTAATACTGTTATCCTTGTATCCTGTTTCAATTTGCTTACGACGACCTCTTTAACCATATCGGCAGTAATAGCTTTCCCATCGCGATCGATCGCACCTTCGGCTACTATGATTATGTTAAGCCGTTGTCCCGATTGCCTCTCCTATTCAAGAAAATAATAGATTTTAGATTTTAGTTTTGAATTTTAACTCCCAAGTACGAAGCCTACAGCACGGGTTTTAATAAGTAATCGAGCAACAGGATTAAAATAAAGGAAATGCAGTCGGTAGCTAGGAATAAAATAATTCTAAGGCTTGCCTGTTTTAGTACAGCGCACAGCTTATCTGGCCAATGACAAGGTGCGGGGCATTCAGGTATAAACACAAAGTCGGCCTCGGTAGTCAAAGCTGCGACAAGTGGTAAGTACCTAGAAACAGACAGGACATGCAAGGCGGCAGTCAGCAAGATTACTTTTTATTCAATATTAGTTGACAGGACCCCGAAAAACTCCAATTGATAAAGAGCAATCTTATCTTTCAACCTTGCTTTGGACTCGATTTCAGGTCTTTAAAACCTATAAATAATATTCAACGGATAAGAAAAATATTCCATTTTTTGACATCATTTAAGTTCTTTCAAAATAATAAAATCTAGTTTTCTCCGCCATGCATTAAAAAAATTTGAATCCGCTTTAAAATTTTTTCCAAAGATAATACTATACAGACTGGAATGATTGACTCATGCAAATTTTTCCTATCCTAACAAAAAATTAGTATTAAAAAACTTAACGCCTCTTTTTTGAAGGAGTAAAAATAAGACAAAAATACATGAAGCTATAAATACATCTTCAAAACGCATGCAGAATATGATTTTCTTTTAACAAGTTTTTGAACCATATTTCACATTGCAAGAGTCTAGTAAAGCAAGGTAAAGACTTTGACTTTTGCTGTTAATATAAACATTAGTAATAAACGAGACGATTCTAGACGATAACCAGGCAAATAATTCATGCAATTTAACCAAACTGAAATCAAAACCTTCTTCCATCTCAATTGCTACTGAAATAGTCTACGTTCAAGAAGCTCTTGATTTGAGTTTATATGAATATGACAAATTATTTAACCTGTTCTAATTTGGAACAAAGTTTCTCAGGCCAATCTCTGGGTGGCGGGCTTTCAGGAATAAACACATAATCTGCTTCGCTGGTCAACGCCGTTACCAAAGCTAAATACCTGAAGTATTGACAAATAAAATATGTTACATCATTTATTCTCTTCAGCAAAAAATAAAAAGAATCCTTTAAGATTTTTTTAAAAAATTTATAATCTATAAATATTACTCACCCACAATGTCTTCCCATGACCTCCATAATAAAAGTTCTCTGATGAGAATAAGCTGTAGATACTATAGCATCTATAGCTTCTATAATTCTATGCAAAGCAGAATCTGTACCGATTGTCATGTCAGTACCACAAAAATCATTGTCTATTGACCCAACTAAACCCACAATATGTAAATGACTGTATTTATCACTCATTTCTTGAGATATTTCACCTGAAAAAAAATTGCAATTTTATCTATTATTATTAAACAAAATCAAAGGAATAAGGTTCAGTTTTTAATTGAACCTTATTGGCTGAGAACTTTTGGCATTTGGCTGAATATTGAAAGGAATAATTACCATTTTTTACAAGCTCAGCTAATAAAGAAGGCCATTCCTGTCTGAATAAATTAGCACCAGTTAACGAACCATCACCTCCAATGACAACAAGATTGCTTATACCTTTGGTCACCAAATTTTTGGCTGCTTTTAACCTCCCCACTCTTTCCCTGAAGTCTGTACATCTGGCTGAACCAATAATAGTACCACCCTAAATCAAAATCAAATAAACTTTTTTAGTAAGAACAATACTTTAAAGAACTTACAATTTTCAAATTTTCTAACTTTATGGATAATAGATGAAACTGAAGACCAATTGGCCTCAGCAATATTTTCACCACCATCCACCATTCCTTGATATCCCTCTTTGATAAAATGAACTTTGCAACCTAAATAAATTCCCATCCGCACGACAGCTCTTACAGCAGCATTCATACCTATCAATAAATACAACAGAATATAAAGCTTTCTTCTTTTAAAACTAATGTAAAATCATGAATCTTTGCAAATACCTTGAGAGTCTCCTCCACTTGTAAATACTGCTAAACCTTTCCCTTTATGAGAGCCACGCTCAATAAATTTTGTTTTGTTTTCAGACTCCATCTTTGAGCTTGCAAAAAAATTTTGAATATCAAGTAAATTCAGAGAGCTATATTAGAAGAAAACATGGTCACAATATTTAAACATTTATTGATCTGATTTTTTTAATGAGCCAGTGTAATTAATGCACATGTAATTCCCAGCTCATTTGTTGACATTCAAGATAACTTATTTTACACGTGATTTTTACTAATTAATAACGTGAATCTTACACGAAATTATCATCACTTTAAGATTAATCTAACAAGTAGATAGTTATTATCTACTGTAACTTTTAATAAGCGTTGCGATGTTGAAAATAAAATAAATGATATTTCCTTACCTTACAATTGTATATCTATTACGTCACGATAAATTTGATTTTCAAAATAAAATGCAAATACAAAATTAAATTATGTGACTTTCATGTAAATCAAGATTTTAGAGTAAAATTTGAAGTTGTTAATTTACTATCATTAAGAAAAGTAGCAACAAACTTTTATCAGTAAAAACGATGACCTCTGAGGGTCACCTTCATTTAATAAGGATATGCATCGCGATGTTTACAGCGCCTTCGTATGCGTTCTCATTTTAATAGCTACTTGATGCTCACACAAGCTAAACATTTCCTAAGATTAATTAAAATTTGATTTCAAAGATTTTGGAACTTGCCTACCACAAAAGTCTTCCTTTGATGATTAATCAAAGTCAAAGGTAAAGAAATAAACGAAGTGGGTAACTGCCGATAAGATGAGGTTATGTATTGCTTTAGCTTAGGAAACAAAGGAATTGACAGCGCCTCTACGGGCGAAAGGGCCAATGAAATAAATTCGCGAGTAATGTACTTAGAATGCTGTAACTAATTTTTTACTGAATAAATTTTTATTTATTATTAATTTATTTACTTGATTGTTTGGGATTGCAAAAAAATAATTAAACTTTACCTTTCGGTAAAATATGAATGCCTGATCTTGTATACATTTTTTAACTGTCATGAAACCAAGTTTGGTTATGTTGATGTTGATATTTAAATTTTAAATTTTTATAATGTCTCAAAAGAGACCTAATGATCAGAATTTATCGCAGCAAGAGAAAAAGGTAACTTGCCTTTTTGAAATCCTAAATTACATTTCAAAAATTCAACATGTTAATTCAAATTGTTTTTAGTCTAAACTAAATATTACTATGGAAGGGACGTCATTTCAATCACAAGAATCAAATTTAGAGTTTGTTATAATGCCATGGGATGATAATACTGAAATATTTTTTTCAGAGGTGAGTAATACCAATTAAACACGAATGCATTTTGTTTGAAATAATTTTAAGTGGTTCATAATTTTTCCTCTGCAGCCAGATGGCCAAGGGGAAACTGTCACCAAAGCAATTACAAGATGGGAACTTATAAAAGTGCAGTTAGATGAAAGCAAGCCTATCTACGATATTCAAATGTTTATAGATGTAATTAGGAGCTACAATGTTATGTATAATAAAGATGGAAAGCAAATTAAACCACCTTGGAAATGTATGATTCTCCGACATTTGTTTGACAGTGTTAGCTAATTTTTTCTTTTTTCTTTTTCTTTTTTTCCAGTAAAGAAAAATGTGTTTTTGTGGTAACCAGTATTTCTTTTTAGATTGATGATAATGAAAGATATGAATTTTTTAAAGAAAATGGAATGTTAAGTAGGATAAGGCATTTGGCTTTGGGTTTAAAAGATATTATGTCAGAGCTGAGGCTATTAAAAACTGGAACAAAGTCTCGTAATACTTTACATCAATTAGAGGTAAATATGTCATGAAGCAAACAAGACATTAATGTCATAATATTATGTTTTCTTGCGTATTTCAGATTGCCAGCCTTTTGGCTAATGCCTTTATGTGTACCTTTCCAAAAAGAGAAGCTGACTGTCCTTCAATTAATTTTAATACGTAAGTGCTTTGTGAAAATTTTATTTTAACTGCAGTTGAAATCAAGGACTAATCTATTTACAGCTTATTTGAAGGAGGAGGTGGAAACCATGTAGCAGAATTTTATGTAGAAAAATTAAAATGTATTATTCATTATTTTAAAAGGGTCACAAATAAACGTGAGTATTTTAAATTAAAATATTTTGTTTGGCATAGAAAGCAAAAGACATAGTCATAAATTTTTAATTGACAATTGCAGAACCAATAGGAAAAGTTACTTTCCAAAGGTTGTATATACCTGATAATAAATTTCCTAGGTGGGACAAAACAAAAGCAGAATTATGTGATCTTCATGTTGAGACTGAGGGTAGAATAGAAGAGCAAGAAGGATACTTGCAAATGGATTTTGCAAACAGGTAGCCAAATTAATTGATAAAACGCAAAACAAAGATTCTTACTGTTGATCTACATGTTTCAAGTAAAACATTGTTTTAAATTTACAGATACGTAGGTGGCGGTGTTTTAGGAAGAGGCTGCGTGCAGGAAGAGATTCGATTTATAATTTGTCCAGAATTAATTATTGCTAGATTATTCACTGAATGCTTAACAGATAATGAAGCTTTGTTAGTTATAGGTAAAACTATTTTGTTTTTTCGATTTTAAACCAGATTTAATGTATTATTTTTTTAATTCAAATGATAGGGGTAGAGCGATTTTGCAATTATACTGGATATTCAGATACTTTTGAATACGATGGAGATTACAAAGACAACACACCTTTCGACGATAAGGAACATAGAAAAACGTACTTAATAGTATTAGATGCTTTATACTTTCACCATCCGTCCGAACAGTATAGAGAAAGCAAAATTTTAAGAGAGTTAAAAAAGGTAATTTCATTTGATCTTTTTACCTTTAAAAAAGCAGCCAAGTGTGATTCATTTTTTTATATTTAGGCTTACGTGGGATTCAAACCACTTGATGAGAAAAATACATTACCGATAGCGACAGGAAACTGGGGCTGCGGAGCTTTTAGGGGTGATCCTCAATTAAAATCTATTTTACAGTTAATGGCTGCATCTCAAGCAAGAAGAAATTTGTTGTACCTTACATTTGGAGATGTTGAGCTAAAAAATCAAATGGAGGAATTGTACAAATTCCTGAGAGGCCGGGGAATAAATGTCGGCTTTCTATATCGAATTATTCGAACATATAAAATAGAAAGAAGAAAAAATCAGACCGTTTATGATTTTATAAAAGAAGAGATATGCTGTCCGAGGCCACAGCCACAGCCACAACCACAACCACAGTCAAATCCATTTCAGAGCGCATCGACGTCAAAATTTAACAAGCCTTTATTTGTAAAAAAAGAACCTTTAAAAAAATTAGAATCCGACGCGCTTTTCGACGACGAATTTACTATGGCTGAAAAAACTTCCGTTTTAAAAATAAAAAACGATATAGCCAAAATAAAGAAATGCAAGACAATCGAAAAACAAATTGAAGAGTTAGATATGGATTACGATTATTTACAAAAAAGGATTAAGCGCCAATCCACTCCGCCTCCTAAAATAAATACGGGTTTAATGGGGCTTGAAGAAGAAGAAAAAAGGTTATTGGAATTATATACGGCTCATCCTATTGCGGAAAAGACAGATCTTCCTAAACCGTCTGTTTGGTTTGAAAACGAAATCACGTCACATACAAAGAAAGTAGAAAAGCCACGTGAAAATGAACTTGATAAAGATTTACCGAGTACATTGGCAGAAAGCTTCACGACAGACCCCCAATTCGAAGACTTAGGTAACTGATACGGTGATAATTATAGAACTCTCCCTTTGATTTCATTGGAAAGGTAAAACTATCTATTTTTTTTTTTTTCAGAAAAAATGAACATAGATAACAGTTTAGAAGAGCAAGTAAACGAAGAAACACCTTCGCTTATAAAAAACAGCGATCAAAAAGGTACAAATTTATTGAGACCTAGTTCTCCTAGCCTTATTTCCGGTTGTTTGGAACGGCACGAGCATTTGAGTGAAAAATTATCAGCACCCGAACAAACCGTTGTGGATAATCAGTTTTTTAGGGAAAATTCTCCAGACATCATTGACAATAGTATAGAAATCAATACAAGTGATGAATTAAATTTTTTAAAAACTAGCAAAGAAAATTGTGATAGTGAGGAATTAGTGATAAAAGAACCTGTGAAGCCTGAAAGCCTTGTTCAAATGGAAAACAAAGCACCTATTAAAAAGTATTCGCAAATTAAAATCACAGACTGTTTTTTTAAAAAATAAAAAAATGCAATTATTCAAATTTAAATTTATCTTATTTACCTTAAAAACTTTTATTCGCAACAATATTATTTTACTTACAAATTAGATTACGCATAAAACGTTTGTATAAACAAATAACTTAAAAAAAAGTTGTAGATGACAATCGGTTTTTTGTACAAATGGGTTTTTAGTTTTTACTCTTGTCGCAAAATTTTCCCTCGTCCTGTGCGTATTTGATAAATTTGATAAAAATTCCTAATTATCTTATCACAAGGTTCCGTATTCGTTCGGATGTGAGCAGTCGACTTTAAAATAATGAAAATAATTAGGAATATTTTTATTTAAAGAAGAAAAAAGTTTGACTTACCTTAGATGCTTTGGAGTTCTTTAATCTATTTACATATAGTACATCCCTCGATTGAATTTTTCCCTAAATTTACCTCAGTGATCATTTTGCGTGATCAAAAGGTCTACCAAATTTGCTAAATTTTTTCTTTTGAAACGTAAACATTCTTTAACGACTTCTTTAATTAATAAACGTCTAATTTTTGGTCCTCCTTTAATATTTTTAAGGCAAGCAAACAAACCAGAATAATCTGCAATAAATAAAATCAATAAAAGCAATAAAATAAAAGTAATTATGACAAAACGATCGATTTGAAATATTTTAAATAACTTACTTTTACCAGGTTTCCTGACATGTTTAAAAGCTTCTTTTTTAATTTTCAAATTGTGACTTTTGACCTCTTCCAAATCGACGGCAACTTTAGCTTTGTCGACGCTTTTGCTTCGCAAATTGACTCCCTGCCTTTTTTTGTCCCCGATCTTGATTTCTTTCTTCTCCGATTCTACTTTGATCACGTCGTTTTGAAGAGTGATAGTCGGTGGCATGAGCTGATACAATTCCATATTATCGTTACAGGGTTCGTAAGGTTGAAGATTTTCGTTGGTAAGAATCGGGGGGCTAGGACTACGAGATCTCGAACTGTAGGCATCGTTATTTTCTGCGGAAATAAAAATAAAATTAATCGAATTTACTCTGATGTATTATTCTGTGAAAATTGTTCTGATGAAATCTTTCATGTTCCGGCAGGAAATTTACCTCTAACTCCATTCATTTCTAAAGTAAACTCCATTTCCTCTCCATCAACCTCTGCAGCTAAATTAGGAACATTTACAGGACTTCCAGGAGGACTATTTTTATAATTACTATTTTTGAAAACGTTAATGTTTGCATTTTTTTGAGAGGAATTTCCTAAAACGTTTTTGACTGCAGCCGGTTTAGATTTTTCTATACTAGGTTCCGGTGCCTTTTCGTTCTCGTTGGTCACTTTTTCGGGAATTTCAGTTTTTAGGAATACGACGGGCAGGGGAGAAGCCGGCCTGGGACTTAAACTCCCTCCTCTAGTCGTAGTGTAGTCTTTAGGCAAGGGACCCGGTTTTCGTCTATTCGTAGGTCTCGGAGATCCAGGATCCGAGAGCGGGCGTTTCGAACCTCTCCCTAAAGGTCCTACAACGTCTAAGTCAGCTTCATCCACCATCATCCTCTGCGAAAGAATAATAACCGTTTTAAAAAATGTCCAAGATTAAATCGGGGGGGGGAAAAAAATGAAAAAATAATAATAAAGTTTACCTTATCAATTTTAAACGGATTTCCGAACATGTGTTGCCTAACCGGCGTAGTTTCTATTTCTTTTAAGGGAGGAGGCAGCCGTTTTAAATGTTCCTGATAATTGCCCATTTGAGATAAAGGCATGCTGTGCCTGAAATCTAGATCAAGTAAAATTTGTAAAAAAATGTCTTTTAATTAAATAATAGATGAGAAAAATATTACCTTCGTCCATAAGTTTAGTATGCGAAAGGGAAGTGTGCAGAAAGTTTTTCCGCATTTTTAACACGTGATCTAATAAATTTCTTCTGGGAATGTCGAATGGATTTCTAAAACCACCCGACCCTACTTTCTGTTCCCCACTTTTCGAAATCCCTACCACAAATCCGTTATATTCGATCATCTGGTCTTTAAGTGACACAAACTTATCTTGTAATAACGGATGAGATACCAAAGCTTTCTTGAGCGCCGTCCTCGGTATCACCCTAATGCCTTCGTTTACGTTTTTGTTATTTTGTTTGTTGCCTACTTCGTCGCAAAGTCTTTCGAATTCGTTCTTTGCTTGAATTTTTAATTTTTTCAAGTATTGGGAAACACTATAACTTAAAGTATTTTCGGCGTCCGGAATAAGGCTTTGAGCTAGAGTCGGCGGAGCTCCCATTCTAGTAAGTGCTCTTTTAAGAGGCGCGATGTAATAACAAGGCATCATTTTGAGGTAGTTTGAAAGTTGGACTCTCCATTCCATCGTAGGTTTAAAACGGTGAGTTCTAAATAATTCGTCCAATAATTGAAGCAATACAGGGTAATTGTAAGGCATCACAAATAAATTAACGCAACTTAAATTTGTAGATGCTTTTAAATAGCCGAACGGATGACCGGCTTCTGAATTTTTGTACGAATTAGTTACAAATACCTAAATAAAAAAAAAACGATTAAGCAATTTTTTATACAAGAATAAAAGTAAATTTAGAAAACGAACCTGCCAACAAACTGTTGGTTGTCTCCTTGCAAGAATGTACTGAGTTAAAGGACTTGGTTCTAATTCATATTTATCAAATGGTAAATTTTCAATCACCATAGGTTCTTGAGATGTGCATGAGAATTTTAAATTTGGATGTGCCGATCTGGGAGGCTGAAAAAATTATTTGTTTTTATTTTTACAAATGAATTGCACAAAAATTTTATGATGAGAACTTACCAGTGAACTTGCACTTAAGTCTGGCCAAAAACTTTCAGGTATAGGCCAAAATCCAACAGCAAAACCTTTTTGAGCAGATTTGGGAACATAGATCAACTTTCTGCAATTTTGCCAACTTGTGTTCTTGACCATGTCATCAGCTTTCTCGTCTTGGTTTTCGGTTTGATCGCCGTTCTCATCCTTAGAATCTACTGGAGGAGGGTCAGGTCCAATTTTTTCAAAATTAATTACAACTCCACTTTGCACTTTTTGAACCAACGAATCTATGCATTGCATTAGCATTCTATGAGATGTTATGGAATAGGAACGTCCTAAAAGAAGTAGAAAACATGAAACTTTATTTGAACTACCTTCAATAAAGCAGAGCAGCTGCCTTATTATCTGGCTAGGCATGTTTAAGATAAACTGAATTTGAAAAAGAATAAATTACCTCCGGTGACTTCACACATAGCATCTATGGGGCTAGTATCACTAGGCACAAGACCAATGTCTCTTTCCACAGGAGGTGTTCCAGACAATCGAAGTACTAAAGAAAATAATCTTTGATCCCACCTGAATGGTTCTCTTGTAAGCTCTGAACCAGGAATTGGGGAATTCATCGGTAAAATGAACTGAAAATATCAAAACCAAAATAAATAATATTTGTAAAATAAAATTAATTAAATAAATGTGAAACAATTACTTACATCCTCGTGTACTCCTGATGCATTTGTTAATTTTCCACCATCAGTGATAACTACAATAACACTCGGTTCTAAAAAGAACGGGCATCTTCCTTGACCATAAGTATCAATTCCTGTTTGCATCCGATTGATATTAAGAATATCAAATGTATGTTTTAAAGCAGGTCCCATGGTTGTAAGCCCTGTGCATTCTAAATTTTTTAACTCGTTCATAAAGGTATTTAAATTTTCTTTCCATCCGGCCTGAAATTTTCAATTAAGATGAATGTTTATTAAAACACATTTTAATTCTTGAAAAGATTACCTTTATATTATGAGGAGGGTCTTCAAAAGTTAAGAGCATATATCTGTCTGCTCTACTTTCAGGAGATCTCTGCCGAACCTAAAACAAATTATAATAAAAGCTTAAAACAACTGCACTGATACAAAGATAACCTGTAAAAATTGATTTAAAATATTTCTGTTCAGATTAACAAGGGAAATAAGAAGTACATAATTATTTCATAATTCAAGAAAAAGAATTTTCGATTAATTAAGAAAAAACTCCGATAAATAATTTTCATATTGCTGAAAAATCTTACCTTCACAAAAGTTTCAACAGCTCCCTTGGCTACATCCAAAAGAGTCGGTCTTCCCCCTAAGTATGCTCTTTGGTTCATAGACGCCGATGTGTCTATGAGAAATACTATGATCGTCATTTTTTATTTGAACCCTGACTTTAAATGTAGGAAATAATATTTTAAAAGCCTATTTAGGCGAAAAAAGGATTGTGTCTAACCATGTTTACACAATTTTCACCTTTTTCTCTCATGTCGCCAATCGCCATGTCAGTCTCGCAGTCAAGAAACAAAAACAAAAACTTTTTTCCCTACATTTTTTTTCAGAACGGCAACTTAAGAAAAAAAAAGTTACTAAAAATGGCGGCGTCCAATTTATTTTGAACGACTTTTACTGCATTTAGTTACGTAAAGTGCAGCAAAAAAAAATTTGACTGAAATTGAAAATAAGGATTGCGTAAATTAATAAAAAAAAAACATTGTGGAGCAAATATATAAACAAAGGAAACCGTTCAAAAATCAGGGCTTCGAATCCGGTTCAGGTGACTTTCAACTAAAATAGCAACTGTCACTGGATTCAATACTATTTCATTTTTAAAATTTTTATTTGTAGCTCTGATTACAATTTAATTTTTGAAATCTTCAGTTACTCTGAACGCAGTTTAGTTCCATTTCCTGAAATTTCGGCTGCTTCGAAACCTTTGAAAATTTGATAAGTATTCTGATTTTGATTTTTTTCTAAACAAAAATGAGATCGGATTTAGAATTCTGAAGATTATTCTTTTTTTAAAAGAAAAAGTGCATATAAATGGTATATTTAAAAAAATTTAAACATATAGATATATAAAAGTTTTTTCGGCTTAAAAAATTCTAAATACGTTGAGGTGGGATAAAACACTGATTTAACTTGGAAGTTAAATTCCAAATTAACCTTTAAAAATATGGTTAATTCCAGTTATTGTTTTCAACATGTTACACCAAATTTCTTGAGGAAAAAAAAATTATGTTTCAATACTGTAAACATAAAAAATATTAACAAAACGGTACTTTTACTGCAGTTTATAAAAATAATTGTGGCAACGAATTCAGAGATGTACGAATAAATTATTATTAAAGTTCAGTCGTATCTCGAAATCGCTGACACGATTCGGATTCTTTAAAATTTTCAAAAACTAAATCTGGATTAGCTTCTATAAAATTTTCTAGAGAAGATTCGTCCGGATAGGAAACTTTATTGACTTCATCACTAAGTAATTTTTTGGCGGAAACTTGATTAATTAATTTAATTTTCTCCTTTAATCTTTTTATCCTGTTACTGACGTCGACTGAGTAACGATCAAAAATTCTCATAAAACAATCGTTTAGCTTTTTTACGTCATTATGATCGTTTACGCAAGCATCAAAGTTATTTAAAAAGAGAGACTGGTCCATTGAAAAATGTGCGTCGCTATTTAATTGTTTCAAAAAAATAATTTGCTGACTTATTTTGTTTTTGAAATCGTCTAAATTCAATTCAGAATCATAGTTTAAAGATTTGATAACGTTAATTAATGAATTCATCCTCTTTTTTAATAAATTTTCTGAAGTGTCAAGCATTTCCAGTTCGCTACCTTCGTCTTCCATCTCATCTACGAGTTTTTGGACCGTTCGTCTAGGGTTTTCAATGAAAACTTCGTTACTTCTGTCTTTGTTTACGTAGACTGGACAATTCTCAACGCTGCAATCGAATACCGATTCCGTTTTGATTTGATTTCTTTCCACTTTCGTATTAACTTGAATGTAATTATTTTTCCGAGAAACTCTTTCGTTCATTTCATCATTTAACGTTTTCGCCTAGGAAGAAAAAAGCAAGCCAACCGTCAACTACGTCAGCACGTCAAACTGAACTATTAAATTATGAATATTGCACAGCAAACCTACCTGGTCTTCAACATTCTGAAGAAATAAGCGAAGGTTTAGAGAAATCGGATGGGATATCGAAAATAAATCTTTGTTTTTATTATCTCTCTCCCAACTAATTTGATTTTGTAAGTACAGCCATTTTTCTTGCATCTCATGGTACTTTTGAAGATCCTGCAGAATGCTTTGTAGAGATCTACAAATTAAATAGAATGATCATTTAAATTGTCTTTCAACAGACAAAAGCTAAAACTCAGCCAATTAAATTCCAGCTACATACTTAAGAGGATAAAGTTGTTTCATACTTACGAATGAATTTCTAACAAGCCTGCTTCAATTTTTTTGTGACATAACAAGGCGTGCTTAAGCTGCAAAGCTTTTACGTGTCCAGGATACAAACTTAAAACGTTTTCGTAACAAGCTAGAGATCGTGTGTAATCGCCCAAGGCAGCATAAACGTTGCCGAGAGCCAAATGCGATATGTGCTGAATAGGGTCGTGATCTACAGAGCTATGTAAAACGATTGCGGCATCACCGAGGCTTTGAACCTCTTGCAAAAGTGTACCAAGATTAAGCAGAGCAATATATCTCTCACTCCTGAAAAGAAAAAATTTGTTTTAATAAAACTTTTCATGATCTATAAACATCAGAAAGAAAAAAATTTTACTTTACCTTGGAGAAAAATAAACTGCTCTTCTGGCACATTCTAATGCTTTAGTTCCATTACCGATCAATCGCCAATAAAAAGCAGCAATGTTGTAAGCAGTCCAATCGGAATGGTTTTTTTTCAACATGCTGTGCACATCAAAATCAAAAGGTTTTCTTTCTGAAGGCACTGAATTTACAGTCAAATTAATATTCTCTCTCTTGTTTAGTGTTTCTAGATGAGGGAATGTCATCATACTAAAGTCTAATTCTGAATAATCAGAACAATCTGGCTGGAGATAAGGTTTACCTCCTTTCATTTTGGGCCTATTAAAAATTTTATATATCAATTTTGATAAAGTTAGCAAATTTTTTCAAAATTAAACTACCTACCTTGAACCCTGCCCATAATCTACAAACTCAATATTTAAGTCGTGCTGCGTAAGTGGCATAACACCTTTGATACAGTCTACATCAGTTGAATACAACCTTTTCTCTAAGTCACTTTCTCCTTCTATCCTTGACCACTGATTGTCTATAGACCTTTTATATGTCATTAATTTTTGATACAAATTGCTGACTGCAGCTATCCTTTGCTCCTGTTCTAACAATGCCATCAAGTCATCAGGCCTTCGTAACGGAAATGCACTGTTTTCGATCTGATGAGAAAGAGCATACAAATCTTGTTGCTTAATGCTTACAAGGCAAAACTAAAAGATTCACCAGGTAAAGTCTAAGTCAATAACTTCATGAGAAAGAATTATCTAACTTAAGTATATATCTCACTTTATTTTTAACTGACAAATCTGTCACCATAAAAAATTTACCAAAGACGATTACTTTCATATAATTACGCGATAAATTTATTTACAAATTAAAGCCTAAACATAAGAAAATTAAAAAACATAAACAAGCAAACGTCACATAACCTCATTTTAAAGATATTACAAATCGTGAAGACAATTCAGTTAAAAGTGTTGTTCGTGTTCTAATTAACTTACTTGTGATTGAATTTTTCCATTTTCGGTAACTATCCAGTGATATGATGCGTGTATTTGAAAAAAATAGTCAGTAAATAATAGAATTGCAATTTTGTGCACAGCCATTTTGATTTTTTGTCGGTCGCTGCCTGCGCTGCCGTCTGTTTAACTACATGCATTTATATCCCTCCGCGATCTCTTATCTTCTTATTCCCGCAATTTTGATCGAGCACTGAATCAATATTAATTTTTGATAAGATTTTGGGTTCATTTATAGAATCCCAATAAAATGATGAAGATTTTAACTTAAAATCTTAACTAAAAAGACGGGGGGGTTCTTAAAATTTTTAAGAACCCCCCCGTCTTTTTATTTCTTAAAAAAACATTTCAGTGGTAATTCGTCGTAAGGCTATAGGGTTATTTTAATTAATATCCGTAAGAGGACTAGAATTTTAAAAAGAAATAAGTATTACCTACATTGAACGAGTCTTATCTAATACTGATTAAATTTTCCTGTCTAATGCTGCAGTCAAAATAAATAAAAAAAAAAAAAAACGTGGGCAACCGTTTTTTTTTAACAACTTAAATTCAAAATTTACGTTCAAATTAAAAAAAAGACGGAGTTCTCCGTAGAAATCCCAACGGTTATGCCCCCATGACCACTGCCCGTTTTTTTTCTTCGGCTCGATCTTGATCAAGCAATATGAATGATGATATGTTCGATTCCATCATTATTTCAATTCCAAAATTATTCATAATTTTTTTTTCAGCTGCAAAACTTTAAGATTTTAAATTTATTATTGAAGAATGTTTCGAGTTGCAACTTTTAGCCTAAAGTAAACAAAATATGCAGGGTCATAAAACACTTACTCGATTTTTTCTTGGGTTCTGGAAAAAATTCTCACACATGAAAACAATAGGAATGGATCATCTGGTCTTCGATAGGTGACGATAATAATCATGAAAATGATTGTAGTTATCTTACGACTTACCATCCACGTAAATAATTTTACCCACTAAAAAAATGAAAGCAGGATTAGGACCTCTAATCCACTTTAAACTGTATACATTTGCTTCTGATTTTTTCTGTTATTTAGTCTCTCTAATTTGTTCCTGCCGTTTCGACTTTGACTGCAGACTCCAGACTTTATTATTGACTTCAATAATAAAAAGGAATAATGGGATTTAAATTATATTTAAAAATATCAAGAGACAGTATTTTTAATTTTATTTTCTTTAGTTCACTCTCTATATCCTTGTTAAAATATTACAGTAAAAGATACATTTCTTTTATCATTCTCAATTAAACGTTCCAATTTTTTTAAAGAAGGCATCACAAAATCGAATCTATGCAAGGAATTTCTCTTGTTTCCGTCTACACTAGTTCCCGTCTAATAGGATCGATTAATTCTAAAGGTATTTTCTTCTTAATAACGAGAAAACATTGCTAAGTGTCGACTGCTGCAAGTCGCAAGAAAAATTTAAATCGCACGACACGAGAAAAACATCTGGGTTTCCCTTTTCTAATTTTTAATCCGAATTGATTTCGCTAAAATCCTACACATCACTTTATATTCTGAGCTGTATTTAAATTGACCGAAATTTATAAGAAAAATAAAAGGTTATTTATTGAATGCACCGTTAGAGCAGAACATTAACTTAAATTTAGGAAAAAGCATTAAGTACTTAAAAAGTGGTTTCGATTTCATTTAAACATAAATTTACTTTACTGTTCGCGGTTATTCTTTAACTATAATAAGGACTCAGAATTCACAACAATGAATCGCTAAACCCAGATTCTTTTCTTAATCTCTCTTATTAAATTAAAATCTAACATCACATAATAAGTACGCCCAAAATCAAAAATAACACCGGTGCTTTCATTTATAATCATTTCCCTGCATTTCATCCTTTTCTTATTATTTAACACTACAACAATAAATAACTTAAAAAAAGATTTTGTTAAAAAAATTTTAAAATTAACCTAATGAAAATAGCTTTTTCTTAATCAGTTTGAATTTCTTTTTACATTCGCCCTATAAGTACGAAGTATTTTTGTGGTTCGAAACCATCAAAGCTATTTATATTTATCAGAGATCACCGTGCAACGCACAAAATTCTTTTATTTTTGCTACAATGTCTTATCATAGGAAAAGAAAAAAGAATCTTTATCTCAACAAGAAAAAAATCAATAATCTTTTTTATCTAGGATGGCGTCAGTCCATTTAACATCTCGAAAATGAAAAGTTAATGAATCATAATCGGTAAAAGTAACAAGGACCACACATAGAGTGAATCCAACCAAAAAATAAAATATAAAAAAAATACATCTGCCGAGTAACAACCATTTACGGTTGTTTATTTGCTTAATTAATCTTTTTTATTTTCTATCACATCGTTTGTAGTTGGATCAAAATTTAATTTTTCTTTTCAAATACGGATACTCGTGCCAGTTAAATTTAATTGGCAATGTTTAACCGAATCAAACAGTGCAGTCGTTCTCTTGTTTAATAACGATTTAATTTCTTTTAATCTTAATTAAAAAGTAATTTAGCTTTAAAAGGAGAATATCGTTTAGCATAACGGATTTTTGTAAGCTACACAAAAGCAGTTTCATCGATTTCCAAGAATAGGAATAAATACAAAATTATTTAAGGTCAAAAAAAGTATTTCGTAAGCTGCAAATAAAATTATTTAAAATTAATAAAATTAACGTTTGCAATTGCCAAGCAAAAGAATCTTAAACTTTTGCAAATTAAAAAAAAAAAAAAAAAGATAAAATTTTAATTAGCTCAATTTTTGTTCCAGAAACGGCAGCGAAGACCATGACACACATAAATTTAAACTATAAATGAAAATTTGAAACAAAATCTGCTACAGTTGTCGTGGTTAGAATTATTCAGGAAAATTGAATTTCGTTACAACGTGCCATGAGATAGACGATGATCTTTATAAGTTTTTAATCATTGCAAGACGTGGTAAAATTTTTAATAGTCCAGATTAAGCGAATGCAGCTCGAAGGAAAAATATTCAAAAGATTTTTCTCGTTCTTTTTTTGATATGAGCAACATTTGCCGCAATACGGTCTTGACTTAAATCTTAAGAGAAAACATGATTTCGGCTGAAAATTACACAATGCAACATTTTTAACATTCTAGATCGGCCTAAGATTATGACTAAATAAACTGAACGACCGCCAAAATATAAATTTTGAATAACGACTGATATTAATTTTTTAAATTAATTTATTACAATTTCCCTTTTATTTTATTCTACCTAGAAAAATTGATATAAGCTCGACTGCATTCAAAATTTAAAAACATAATTTATTAGTCATAATAATAATAATTTATGAAAAAAAAATCATCTAAATATTCTTACAATGTAAACTCGTGCCTAAAATGCAAATCGATACTGGGAACAGCTTACTTTTCCGAATATCGTGCACAACATAAAAAAAATGTTTTCATCGTTTACGTATCGATCCGTTCTTTTTCTTATAAAATATTTAAACCATTATTCTGCAGCAACGGTGGACTCACGAAATATCCAAATATCAGATGGAATGCCATCTGATGCACCGATAGAGCGTTACATCAACAAATCCCGGCATTCGAAAACATAAAATTTTTAAATCTTTTTACTGTGATTCATAAAAAAGCGTTTGCAGACAAATAAAATAAAATAAAAATAAAAATTATCGATACGGGTCGGAAAAAAACACGGGTATCGGAACTAGCTCATCCATAACAGCAAAAACAATTAATTCCTCACAGTCCAACGCAAACTTAAAATCTTAATTTAATGAATTTATTATTTAACTATCCTAACAGAGGTATCACAATTGAATCGCCAACATCTCCTTCGTCTTCCATTTTCTTCATCCATTATCTACCTATTCATATATATACTTTTTATATATTTCATACGTTCTCCAATTTCCTGGAAGAAATAAGAAAAAAAAATGAAAATTAAAACTAATGCGACACGCGC